>JBBPKY010000467.1:0-20844 GCA_038089495.1 Xerocomellus dryophilus
GCGGCAGCGCGAAGCGCTGTCCGGCTCCACGAACTGTCCTGGGCCAATGGTGAGCTGCTTACCCAGATCACTAGTCGTACTACGACGCGTGCAGCGAATGCTACAGGCCCAGGAACTAGGAGAAGGATGACACAGCATGGTTGGTGGGTAGCCACAGCAACAGTCATGCAAAGTGAGGGCGCAATTGTGGGGACATAGTCCGACGGCAGCAATCGGCAGAGAGGACCTGACTGGTGGGGCGTAGCCTCGGCCACCAATCAGGTAGGAACAAGCATGACCGGTGGGATGCCAGCAGTCATGCAAGTTGGGGACGCGATTGCTGTGGACGTAGGCGTCCGGTGACAACAATCGGTCGAACGCAGGACCTGACCGGTGGGACATAGCCACGGCAATGGTCAGGTGGGACTCGCGGCTTGGACGCGACTGGTGGGGACGTAGTCCGGCGGCAGCAGTCAGTCGGCGAGATGAAAACTCGAGCGTGAGCGGCGCCACCGGATGAGCCAGTGACACCACAGATTTTTCGGGATTTAGGACAGGTTTGAATTGTGAACAAAATGTCAATCCTGTACTTTGAATAGAATTTAACATCCAAAACCTGCCTGAACTTCATGTCTGAATGAACCTCTATATGTTGGCTGAAATTTGGTGTATGGACAAATATATTAACCTGTTCGAAATTTGAAATCTAGCCACAACTCAAATGGTGGTGCAAACTTCAAGTTGGGGATTCATGTGCTGACTCGGACAATAGTTAAAGTTTCGTCATGGTTAATACAATGGGCAAAATATGATATATTGGCAAACAATTAGTCTCACTCCTAAATTTGAAGTTTGGACAGTGTACTAAACATGTGCCAATACTTGTTATATGATCCCCAACCATATTGTCCACCTGATAATGTTGGAATTCTGGTATTTCTTATTCAGATTCATTATTCTTGATACCAGATTCTAGAACGGTCTATGACCTTATCTTTACACTATCCATATTATGTACTCATCCTTATCTTTAGTCATAGGTATGATGTCATTTCTTTGTAGGTAGTTCTCTGCTCGCGAGGCAGGAACTGAGGTGCAATACGAGTTCGAAGGGGACAGGAAAAAGCCAAAAGGGGAAGGAGATGAGATGGGATCAATGCGCTGCTTCGTCGCCACACGGAAACTTTCGTTCAGACTGATTCGAGGGGAAACTGCTACTTGTTCTTCGAGACGATACAGGAGTAGTTTATATACGATGTAAGACAAAGAAAGTGTCGAGTGGCTCGACGTGAGGTATGACGAACTACTAGTGATATGATGTCAGTGGAGTAAGATACAAAGAAAAGTAAAATGAAGACGAAACAAAGAAGTGAAAAGGTGAAGAGGTGAAATGCGTATCGTAGTGCTGAAAGTATCTTATTGATTGCTGATCGGGTCCATGAGAGCAGCGGCGAACGCGCGCAGCATGTTCCTTACATCTTATCTCTTATCATGACGTCATTATCTCTTATCATGACGTCATTATCACACCATATGGTGCCATTATCGCACTATTCCTTATCAGCCAATCATGGCTTACCTTCTTATCTTCTTATTATATGATAATAAGGTTTATGTCAATAGGTACAAACATACCTAGACATTATATAAGATGGGCCTTACTGCCTATCCCAATAACGACTTCAGTTGTTCTTCACTCCCACTTCAGTCAACTAGAGTGCTAGCAACCCACTAGTCTCTGATACAGCTTCACCTCATTTATCAACCAAGAACCATTGTCCTAAGTAAGTCTCTCTACTAGGACTATCATATCCCTTTGTGTTCCTGTGCTATCGGGATTGTATTCCCAATAGATAACAGCACCATGACGCCGCATAGTGGGAATATCTTTTCCATGTGATGATTCCACAGTGGTGCACAAAGTGGGATGTTATTGTGCACACAGAGAGATCGTGAAGTACACACGTCAGGTAAAGCTGGTGAAATAAACTGTACTGTACTGTAGTTACCACAACTTGCATCCATGAAAATGACTCCTCTGAAATATCCAGCCCTTCAAGTTGGCGCTGTGTGAGGCTTGCAATCCATGCACCATTGTAGAAAGCTTGTGGTAGACCCTTCACAGCATCCCTGGAGGTGACTTGGTTGTCAGATGCGTGTATCCTTTTCATCAGCCGGGATCCTTGGGGAGCGAACATGTCAGCATCGACTATGTACAGTATTGGAGGTCCAAGAAATCCAGTTCATGTTCAATGCTGCAATACCAGGGCACAAGTTTGATGCGAAGAACTTGCTCAACTTCGTTCTCGATGTCACTCTCCTCTGAGCTCATCCTGTGCTCGCCAAGCTCCTGGATTAGTTCTTGAAGCCACTTTCAGACATCAGTATCGTCCTTGCCTGCTTCCATCTTTAATTTGACAATGTGGTCCAGGATGGTAGCTCTATGAGTGTATTTCTAGATAGATTATTAAGATAGCAGCAGTTAGAGAAAATGGTACTTACACTTCGACAGCAGGTGGTTTGGTGGCATTATTTCAGTACTAGTTCTCTCTTGGCGATGAGTTGCACCTCAGTTTTGGTGGGTGTTTCTGCCATGCCATCATCCATGATCTTTGGCTGGCCCTTCTGCCACCTCGTCTGCAGCCATTTGTACCGCTTTGTAAGGATTTCTCTGACGTAGGGATCTGGCCTCTGTACTGGCCAATCCTCTTCGAGGCATTGGTCTTGCATCTCCTTAAGAAGATTGTCAATGATCAAACCATTCCATAGCAACTTCGAGTTATTTCTGAGGTCAAACTTGGGTGATTTGAGGTTGGGACCAGGACCATCTCCCAACTCATACATATGGACTTCGTTGAGGTCAGCTAGCTGCTGTACCATGAACTCGATGTCTTGGTAAAACTCAAACTTGGCCTTGAAGAAGTTTCAAACCTTTTCCAGTTATCAAATAAGCAGTGATGAAATCCTTATTTTGGAGGGACTGACCAACATGAAGCAGTGATCCTCCTTGGATTCCAATGCCTTAAGCACTTCCACTTCATCAATCTGTGCCTTCCTCCTTCGGGGGCTTGGTCTTATGTTAGCTGAGAATCGACCACTAGTGAACATTTTTTTGAATGCAATGTCAGCTCCTTTGGTGATGGCCTCCAGGAGTGCTTGCATGGTAGCATCGATGGGTGCGTCAGGGACACTATCTGATGCATTGGTACTGATGGGTAGTATGGTCGCCTGCTGACCACCAGGCATGCGTGATATATTCTCATCCTGTTTGAGGTTGTAAGCAAAAATTGCCAACAAGGAGTCAGTATGCACTTCAACTGGCACACTGATTAAATGGGACTTGTAGGAAACCCCCTGTGTCTTTCTCAATTTTCTGATGGCATCAAGGTTTGGGGTGATGAAGGTTAATTTCAGGGTTGCATTGACAACAGGTTGATTGGGCATTGCATTAACAGTGGGTTGATTGGGGATGGAGGGTTCCGTATCTGGTGGACAGATATCCATAGGGCCACTTGTACCAGCAGTCAGAACAGTCTTCTAGAAGGAAGATTAAAACCACTAAAGAGAAGTATGGAAATTAAATATCTGTTGGCCCTGCCACACATACCACTGTTCCAAGTTCATGACCTCCATTTCCCTTTCTGCCTGAATTATGTGAGAGTCAAGGAATTTGGATTTCCATCATCACCTACCTGCATTGCTTCTTGAGCTAACTGTAGCTTCTTGTCAAGCTCCTGCTCGTGCTGCTTTATCACTTGTGCAAGGTTTTTGTGGTGATCTTTGAGGAGATCATGGAGTAGAGCATCCACATCAGCCTGGGGTGAGGTTATCAGGGAAACCTGGAGTCATACGAACATTGAGGCTGAGCATATCTTCATCTCATTCTGGAGTCTTTCCATCTCGGCTTTCTGTGGAGCAACAATTTGCTGCATCTTGTCGGTCTGTGATTTGAGATTCTCATTTTCCTGAATGTGTTGGTCCAGGCTGGGCTATTGGCACAAGCTGTCAATACTCACCACTTTCTGCTGCTGTATGTGAGACATGGGTAATTGGTCTTAAGTGGACGGCTTAAGGATTCGAGAAGATATGCTTGTATTGCGTAGATCGAGAATGAAGACTAGTTTACATGGCAGCGATGTTTATATACCAAAGGACGCGTAAGCGTAGAACATCACAGAAGGTGATGGAAACGGCGCGTAAGCAAGGAACTCTCTGGAATGTCATAGAAGGTGATGAGTAATAAGGAACATGTAGCTAGCGTGAGAGAGCTAGCTAGAGGAGGTATGCTGTCCAAGAGTAAAGAGAGAAAAGAGGATACCTCTCCCGGTGGGACTAAGAGGGGAACGGTGTGAGGTCTTTATAAGAGAATAAGAGAAACGCTAGTCCTATCGAAGAGATGGAGACAGTGAGTCCAACGGAGGGAAAACATACCAGGGCCTGCGATGGCATGGCGAAGAAAGGAAAAGAGGAATAAACGCGTGTAGAGGAGCAAAATCATAACATTACCCCCTTCATACAATTGAACCCCTGGTTCGACCAGAATACCCCTGGGGAAGTTCCTATTCCGCATTGGAAGGAACCCCGAAGATATGGGTTGCCTGCTCAGGAGAAAGAATCTCCAAAGGACAGTCGTCAGCGATGTGGCCTCCTGTATCACAACAAGAACAAATTCTGGTGGGACAGAAGCGGGCGGAATGTCCCCATCGGGAACAAGTGTCGCATTGGACAGTAAGACAAGCTGATTGGGGATGTCCTGGAGTGGAAAGGTGGCAGTGCAGGCAGATGTAGTGGGGACAGTTCTCTCTGTAGTGACTGCGACCATGGCACCGAAAGCATTCGGTGAGGGCGGATGCAGGAGGATGAGTGATAGGAAAAGACAGGACACGCTCCGGGGCAGAAAGGATAGGTCTATTGTTCCCGATTCGGACGATGAAGGACCGGTTGTGATTGACAGTGTCTTCGTCTAACCTGTATTCAGGGTTGACGGTGGTGAGGGAGGAGGTGGTGTCGGAAGGAGCAGGAGAGGAGATTCTTGAGAGTAAGGTGGTGGAAGGTGACAGAGGGGCAGGGACTGGTAATGGCGGTGGGTAGGAGTTTCCAGGCAGGAGTTCGGATTGCGAGAGGTAGCGGTCACGCTGTTCCATAGTCATAGAAAGGAAAATACGCCGGAAGGTCGGGTATAAAGGGTTGCAGGCAGTTGTTCAACAAATGAATGAAAGCCGTGAATGTGAAGGATGGTAAGGACATGTTCAGATAAACTGGAAAGGCGAAGGTGAAAAGGAACTCCAAAATCATCTTCAAAATTGGCAGAGGAGGACAGCGCTTGGTAACGTTGGATAGAGGTAGAGTCATGAAAGAGGCGGACGAGTTCTTGGCAAATGAGGTCTTCATCATAGAGGGGGAGGTCCTCGACAGCGCAAAGAAGGACTGGGCTTGCGATGATGGCGGCATAAAGCGTATGGGCGGCAGAGATGGGTAGCAAGGTAGGCAAGACCCTGTGCAAACGCAAGGGGGAAGACGAAGGCGAGGAAGAAAGTGAAGAAGAAGAGGTAGAAGAAGATAAAAACGACATCGTGGTCAAAGATAACGCTAAGGGACATTCACTAGGGGGGTACTTCACGTAGAGATGCCACATCCTAGGATGGAGGGAGGAAGAAGATAAGATGTTTAGGTGAGGCCGCGACTTTTCTTATAGTCTGAGAGAATCAGGGGAGCGTGGTGGAGATTTCCTTCTGGTTCTTAAGTATTTTCCGAGGAGGGGTAGCCCTTCCACGTGGTCAGGTACTGGTGGCATCCAGGGGAGCCTCTGTGGGAGACAATAAAGTCGACTTCATACTCTTCTTTGGCTTCGATGATGTCAGGTGGAGGGCAGGAGAAGGAGGGACCATGTGTGTCGGTTTGGCAATAAGGAGATAAGAGGGAAGCGTGGAATACATCGTGAATCTTCCATGTGGGAGGAAGACAGAGTCGGTAAGTAAGGGGAGATAGTACCTGGCTGATTTCAAAGGGACCATGGCGTTTGGGGGCCAGTTTCCTAGACGGGTAGGGGATGCGGAGATTGGTGGCTTCTAGCCAGACTTTATCTCCGACCTTCCAGGGGGAGAATCGCTTGAGTGATCATTCCGTCATGATCCGACAGGCGGTTTCATGTGCAGCTAGGGCTTCCTTTCTCATGGTGTCAAGGGAAGATAAGCAGCTTTCCAAAGCCAGAATAAATGTCTTGCCCAGCGAGGGGTAGGCGCGTGGTTCATATCCCAAGAGGAGGGAGAACGGGGAGACTTTGGTGGAACTGTGGGGGACTGAATTATGTTGAAATTCAGCGGCTGTCAGGTGTTGGACCCATTTGTGGGGGTTATTGGCACAGAATATGTGGAGATAGGTTTCAATCTCTTGATTGGCCCGCTCTGTTTGTCGATCAGATTGGGGATGATAAGCAGTAGATAGGCAGACATCGTATTGTAGGATGCGGGCAAGTTCTTTCGCGAAGGCAGAAGCGAATTGTGGGCCACGATCAGAGATGAGTGTGTCATGGAGGCCGAAGCGTTTGAATATGTGATCGAAAAAGAGTTGGGTGATTCCTTTAGCATCAATAGTCTTCGTACAAGGGCAGAGAATTACCCCCTTCATAAGGCCGTGGTCGACCATGACCATTAAGGAGTCAAAGCTGGTGAAGAGAGGGAGATCAGTGATAAGGTCGACGGAGAGTTGTTTGAACGGGAGGGTGGCGGTGGAACGTATGGGGGATAAAGGGGGAGAAGTAGGGTGGGTGATGACCTTGTTCTGTTGGCAAGTAGCGCATCCTGAAATAGAGCTGTTGACGAAGGTGGATAAGCCCGGCCACCAAAAGTCGCGCTCCAGGACAGCCTTGGTGCAGAAACGTCTGAGGTGACCTGTGGTGGGGAAGGAGTGGATAAATTGAAGGAGGGCGGAGCGTGCAGGGGGAGGTACATAGAGGCGACCTTTGTAGAATAGATGTCCATTGTCAAAGGACCAGTCGGCTAGGGATGAGCGAGGGAAGAGGGGGGAGCCTTTGTTGAGGGCTTGGAGAGCGCGGAGTACAAGGGGGTCAGAAGAGGACGAATTTTGGATGTGGCGGGCTAGGGAAATGTCGAGGGCGTTGATGATGGCAGGTTCAGGGACGATGGAGGCGTTGGCGTTATCAGAGGAGGTGTCTATATTATCTCAGCGAGATAGAGCGTCGGCAGGAGCCAGCTTACTGCCGGGTAGTACTTTCCAGACGATGTCAAAATCCTGGAGAAACAGAGACCAGCATGCTTGGTGGCGGGAGAGTTTACGGGGATCTTTGATGTAAGAGAGGTTGTTGTGATCGGTGATGACCGTGACTGGATGAGAAGTTCCTTGGATGTACTGTTGCCATTCGGTAAGGGCGAGAATAACAGCTAGGAGCTCTCTGTCATAGATGTCATAATTTCGTTCTGCTGGGGCGAAGGTATGGGAGTAGTAGGCACAGGGGTGGAGATCGCCATTAGCATCAGGTTGTAGAAGAATGGTGCCTGCGGCAAGGAGGGAGGCGTCAGTCATGATGGAGAAGGGTCGGGAGATATCAGGGATGGAGAGTACCGGTCCTGACGCGAAGGCCTTTTTAAGGGTTTTGAAGGCGCATTGTTGGAGGTTTGTCCACAACCAAGGTTGGTCTTTCTTGGTCAAAAGGTTGAGAGGGGCAACGACATGGGAGAAGTTAGGAATGAATTTGCGGTAGAAATTCGCAAATCCGAGGAAGGAACGAATCCCCTTTACAGAGGTCGGGGATTTCCATTCATGGATGGTGGAGAGTTTGGTGGGGTCCATTTCGACTTTCCCTTGACCAATGATCATACCGAGGTATTCCATCCTGGGTGCGTCGAAAGTACATTTGGACAGTTTGAGGGAAAGTCCGTGTTCGCGTAAGCAGGTTAGGACATGGCAGGTGCGTTCGTGGTGAAGGTCTAGATCATTCTGGGTGTGGATTCCCAAATCATCCATGTAGATCTTGAGCCAACGTTCGGTGATCATGTCGGCAAAGATGTGATTCATAAACGATTGAAAGGTAGAGGGGGCGTTGCAAAAGCTGAAGAACATGACAGTGGGTTTGAAAAGGCCAAAAGGGGTGATGAAGGCGGCTTTCCATTGGTCTTCCTCCCGGATACAGATGTTGTTGTATCCCCATCGTACATCGAACTTGGTAAACAGGGTGGAGTCCTTCATGTCGTCGATGAGTTCAGGAATGAGGGGCAGGGGGTAGGCATTGTGAATGGTGTGAGAGTTCAGGTGTCAATAGTCCTGACAAGGGTGTAGGGAACCATCCTTCTTGGAAATGAAGAAGAACGGGGCTGCTTGGGAAGATTTCGATGGGACGATTCGGCCAGTCTTGAGGTGTTCATCGATGAACGCCTTACAAGTTTCTTGCTCTTTGGGGTTAAGAGGATATACCTTGGCCACTTTCGGAACGAAAGACTCTTTAAGTTCGATAGTGTGATCGTAGGGGCGATGAGGAGGGAGGACGTTATGGGTTTGTTCGGAGAACACATCTTGGAAGTCTTTACACCATTCGGGGAGGGGGGTTTCTGTCACCTTGGTTTCTTGTGCAAGTTGAGTGGCGATGGTGATCTTGTTAAGGTGTTTGCAGTAGGGTTCCACCGGGGGGAGGTACTCACTAAGAGACTCAGCGTCCCCCGGTGAATATCTTTGGGAGTGAAGTCGTTTGAGTTCCATGTCCGCGTCCATTCCAAGCCATCAGAGTAGATACCTTTGAGGGGATAAGTCATCACTTTCAAGGGGGGAAAACCTGGGGAAGGTTAGGGTTTTCCTTTTCCAGTTGATGTGGGGATTTTTAGACCGTAACCATGGCATCCCAAGGATGACCTGTTTCTGTCCAAGGCCAAGGACCATAAGTTCTAGGGTTTCGGGAGATTGGGGAAGGGCGAGTCAGGTTTGGACCTTCCATGAGATGGTCCTGCGTTGATTGGTGGTTCCATCTACGTTGTATGCCTTGATGGGTTCGGGGAGTTTCTTCATGGGAAAATTGGCGAGTGACAATAGTCCAATGTCGATGAAGTTTCCGGTTGCTCTGGAGTCTATGAGGGTGGTGGTTTCGACGGTTTGTCCTCCAATGAGTAGCTTGATGGGAAAACGCAGGGTTCTGTCATTCGTGGAAGCTACTAGTACATGAGGAGAAGTATGAGAAGTCGATGTCAAGGCGGCTTCTTGCTTTAAAAATCCGAGGTGGAGACGAACGAAACTTCCTCCTTAGGTTCTTCGAAGCACATTTGAAGGACTTGAAGTATTTCTCCTTCGTTCTTGCCCTTGGTTTTCAAGGAGTTGACGAAAGTATCAATGGCAGAGGGGGTGGAAGTCATGGTGGGAGTGACAGAGGAAGTTGGGGGGCTCTGGGTCTCGGTTGATCGTACTGCTTGGGGATGAGGGGAGAATTTCTGAGGGGGGTTCCGGAGGGAGTTACACTGGGTGGCGTTATGCCCAATCTTGCGGCAACGGAAGCATCGTCCTTCCTTGATGCACTTGGCTCGTTCGGTGGGGGTAAGTTTGGACAAGGTAACAGCGTCTACATCCATGGAATAGGGGTCTCAGGCGGGGCAAGGGTTGTGAAGCGCAACGGGAGTTCTCCCATTTCTAAAGGCTAGGATACACATTTTCTAGGCGTGAAAGGTCTTCGCTTGCTTGATCCACTCTGCAATGGTCGTAGGGATAGATGACATGGACAGGATCATAGTGGTGAGTTGTTGGTCTAATCCGAGTGAAAACTGGTCAATGAGGATGTCGTCGTCGGTTATCCCAGCTTTGGCAGCTAGGTTCTGGAACTCGGTGATATAGTGCTGGAATCCCTCGTCAGGAACTCCGTCAGGGTGCTTGACGGATCTCTGTACTAAGCCGGACAGCTCGTGTCGCGAGGTTGCTTTCAGATCGAAGGAGCAAAAGGTGGAGGTGAAGTTCTCAACGAACTTGTTGAAGGTTTTCTCTTTGGCGTCAATGGAGGAGTTGTTAAGAATGTCGAGCCAGTTCTCAGAGAATTCGATGCCTCGTCCTTTACTCATCTTATTCAGGGTGACAGTGACTTGGCACTCATCAGTGCTGTACAGGGTGGGGTTTATTTTGAAGTAGGCCCTCATGGCCTTAATTCAACGCATGGCATCCTTGGATTCTCCAGAGAAGTCGGCGGGGAGGGCCACCTTGAGTTCGGTGGACTGGGTAGACATGGGGGTCGGTGGTGCTGGGTTTACTGGGTTTACTGGGTTCTGGGGAAGTGAAGTGGTACTAGGTGTAGGTCGCGAGGGTACAGGGGGAATGTGGGGGTTTCTTTGTCTTCGTGGTTCTGGGGTACGAGGGGGTGAAGGTTGTTCTTCTTCGTCATCAGAGGGTTGTGTAAGCCCATAGGCTCTTCTCAGGGCTTGATGGGATGCTATGGTTTATCAGTGGGTGGTCCTTCTCCTAGATAGGAGGGACAGCAGGAGATTCTCGATCTTTTGTTACGCCGGGCGTACCAACCGGAATTGAGTGGTAAGTTACGTGTCTCGATGGAGGTACTCACGGAGAGACACAATGTCGTCGAAACGCTTCTAAGGTTTCTCAAGGTCAAGGTCTTAAGCGGACGGCTTAAGGATTCGAGAAGATATGCTTGTATTGCGTAGATCGAGAATGAAAACTAGTTTACATGGCAGCGATGTTTATATACCAAAGGACGCGTAAGCGTAGAACATCATAGAAGGTGATGGAAACGGCGCGTAAGCAAGGAACTCTCTGGAATGTCATAGAAGGTGATGAGTAATAAGGAACACATAGCTAGCGCGAGAGAGCTAGCTAGAGGAGGTATGCTGTCCAAGAGTAAAGAGAGAAAAGAGGATACCTCTCCCGGTGGGACTAAGAGGGGAACGGTGTGAGGTCTTTATAAGAGAATAAGAGAAATGCTAGTCCCATCGAAGAGATGGAGACAGTGAGTCCAACAGAGGGAAAACATACCAGGGCCTGCGATGGCATGGCAAAGAAAGGAAAAGAGGAATAAACGCGTGTAAAGGAGCAAAATTGTAACACCTTCATATCATTCCAAAGTTTTTCAACCTTGTTCTTGTGCTGTGAACTGGTGGCTTGCCGGTCCTTTTCAATCTGAATCCAATGCATTTCGCATTCCTAAACAATGAGGTTGGGATGGGTTGGACAGACAAAGAGAAATTGTTGTAGAGCACGTTCCGGCTCTAGGTTCATATCAAGCCTTTCCGAACCTTTCTGAACAACTCCGGACTGTATGTCTGAGTTAGACCGGTCCACTCCGAGTCCACTCACCTGTAGTCCGGAGTCCGGAGGTCCGGACTTGCACTAGTCTGGTCAGACTAACGGTCCCTTCTCTAGAATCACCCGTTTTGACATTTCCGCTGTTCTTTAACATTTCGGATTCATTTTTATAGTTCTTAAAATCTTATTCACAGTAACTACACAGTCCTGGGCAATTCCTGGACTATAAAAAGTTTGTACCTAGCATTTGGAATGCATCTTTCTACCTTTCAAGTTACTCCCAACCTTTCTAACAACTGTCTATCGACTTTTCACACGTCCGAGTTCACCACGGAACTCATCGACCACTCCTCCACTTCTCCCTGATGCTCCTGACCATCCGGACTTCATCCGCTCTACTTTCCCGTGGTCTGGACTAGCGTCGGACCATCAGTATCACCCTTTCCCTTGCTTCCCTCGACCTGGGACTTCACTTACCGACTCTGACCCTCTTTGGGGACAAGCATATTGCACCTACAGATCCCCTATACCATCTAGGTTGACTTACCCACACAGTCACCTTTAGTGTTTTACATCATACACTTTCGAGCTGCTGTATTGCCCACTGCAGCTCAGCAAGCTTGTTTTTGTGTTCTACATTTGCAGCTTGCTTGTCTTTGTCAATCTGGACCCAGAGCATTTTATGGTCCTAGATGGCAAGTTAGAATAGGTTGAGACAAAAATGATGATACCTACACTCCCGTGCTGCTGTAGAATTTGCTCCAGCTCAGCAATCTTCTTCTTGTGTTCAATGACAATGGCTTCCTGGTTCTTGTCAATTTGAGCCAAGACTGCCCTTTGTTTCTAGAGAGCAAGATTAGAATAGGCGGAGTACTGACGTTCATACTTACACTCTCATGCTGCTGTATAACCTCCTCCAGCTTGGTGATCTTATTCTTGTGCTCAATGGCAGTGGCTTGCTGGTCCTTATCAATCTGAGCCTTGTACATTTCGCGTTCCTAGACAACAAGGTTGGAACTGGTTAGATGGTGTTATGTGAGGCATACCCAAAGGAAGTTGAGCGTGCAAGAGTCGTCTTGATGGAGATACTTACAAAGAGACTCAACGTCGTTGAGACAAAAGACTGGGTCTAGGTCAAAGGATCAGAGACAAAGACTTAAGCAGATGGCTTAAGAATTCCAGAAAGGTATGCTAGATTGCGCAGATCAAGAATAAAGAGTACAATATATGGCAGCAGCATACTTATACCAAGGGATGTGTAAGCATAGAACTCCATGGAACAAGATAGAAACTATGAGTCAGTGGAAACATGTAAGCGATGCGATAGAATTGCCTAGAACAAGAAGGCTGTCCATGATGTAAGAACTAAGTAGTAGACCTCTCCTGGTAGTAAGTGAAGGGGAATGGTTTAAGGTGGTTTACAAGAGAATGAGAGAGATATGAACACCATTGAATAGATGTAGGCAATGGGTCCAGTGGTGAGAGAACATGCTAGGACCAAAGAGGGTCCTTCAGAGAAAAGAGAAAATGTACACACGTGTATAGATGTGAAGGATCGTAACATTATCCCCTTCGTACAGTCGAACCCTAGGTTTGATAAAAATTTCTCTAGGGGTATTCCTGTCTGAAGGTCGAAGGGATCCCAAAGATATGGGTGGCCTGTTCAGGGGAAAGAATCTCCAGTGGGCAATTGTCAGCGACATGGCCTCCTGCATCGCAATGAGAATAGATCTGGGTAGGACAAAATTGGACGAAATGACCCCATCGGCTACAAATGTTGCATTGGACAGTGAGACAAGCAGATTGGGGATGTCCAGGAGCAGAAATGTGACAGTGAGGGCAGACATAGTGGGGGAAATTCTCTCTGTAGTGACCATAATTGTGGCACCGAAAGCATTCAGTTAAAGCAGAAGTGGGAGGATGGGTGATGGGGACAGAGAGGTGTTCTGGAGTAGAGAGGATGGGTTGGTTATTGCCAATGTGAACAATGAAGGAATGATTGCGGTTAACAGTGTCTTCATCTAATCCATATTTTGGATTGACTGCGGTAAGAGAAGAGGCAGTGTCAGAAGGGGATGGGGACAAGATTCTGGAGAGTAGAGAGGTTGAGGGTGAAGGAGACGAGGGAGCGGGGACAGGCAACGGTGGAGGGGATCAAGGGAGTTCGGACTGAGAGAGGTAGCGATCTCTTTGCTCCATAGTCATAGAAAGGAATATATGGTGGAAGGTGGGGTAAAGGAGACTAGGGGAAAGTCGTTCAACAAAGGAATGGAAGCCATGCAGGTGAAGAATAGTGAGGACTTGGTCAGAAAGAGCAGAAATGCATAAATGAAGGGGTACACCAAAGTCATTATCAGAGTTCTGGAGTGAGGACAACACCTGATATCGTTGGATCGCAGTCATGTCATGAAAGAGGCGAACTAGTTCTTGGAAGATCAGGTCTTCATCATAAAGCAGAAGATCTTCTACAGCGCGGAGGAGAACCAGGTTTGTGAGGATGGTGGTGTAGAGTGAATGGGCTGCTGAGATGGGTAAAAAGGTAGGAAACACATGTTGAGAATGCAGCGGGGAGGATGAAGGCGAGGAAGACAGAGAAGAAGAAGAGACTGAGGAGGATAAGAATAACATCATCATCGAATATTGGATTAAGGTTCATTCACTAGAGGGGTACTTCACATAGAGATGCCGCTTCCTAGGATGCGAGAAGGGAAAGTAAATGAGGGATTTTAGGGGATGCCACGACTTTTCTTATACTTGGATAGGATTAGGGGAGCATGATGGAGATTACTTTCTGGTTTCCAGGTATTTTCGGATGAAGGGTAACCTTTCCATATGGTCAGGAACAGGCATTGTCCAGGAGATCCCTTGTGGGAAATGATATGGTCCACTTCATATTCTTCTTCTGCTTCTATGACATTAGGTGGAGGGCAGGAGAAGGAGGAACCATGTGTGTCAGTTTGGCGATAAGAAAATAAGAGGGAGGTGTGGAATATGTCGTGTATCTTCCATGTGGGCAGAAGATGAAGTTGATAGATGAGGGGGGATAGTACCTGACTAATTTCAAAGGGGCCATGGTGCTTGGGAGCAAGTTTCCTGGAGGGTAAGGAATGCGAAGATTGGTAGCTTCAAGCCAGACTTTATCTCCGACCTTGCAGGGAGAGAATCGCTTGGAAGAACATTCAGTCATGATCTGATGTGCAGTTTCATATGCTACTGGGGCTTCTTTTCTCCTGAGGTTGAGGGAGGATAAGTGGCTTTCCAAGGCAGGAATAAAGGTTTTGCCTAGGGAGGGATAGGTGCATGGTTTGTAGCCGAGAAGGAGAGAGAATGGAGAAACCTTAGTGGAACTATGGGGTACAGAGTTATGTTGAAATTCGGTGGTGGTTAGGTGTTGGGACCATTTGTGAGGGTTGCTGGCACAGAAGATACGAAGGTACATCTCTATTTCCTGATTGGTTCGTTCCGTTTGACCATCCAATTGAGGATGGTAGGCCATGGATAAGCAAATGTCATACTGCAGGATGCAAGTGAGTTCTCTGGCGAAGGCAGAGGTGAACTGGGGGCCTCAATCAGAAATAAGAGTATCGTGGAGACTGAACCATTTGAAGACATGGTCGAAAAAGAGTTGGGCTACTCCTTTTGCATCAATGGTCTTGGAACAAGGGCAGAGAACTACCCCCTTTATAAGGCTGTGGTCGACCATGACCATTAAGGAGTCATATCTGGAAGAAGGCAGCAAATCGGTGACAAGGTTGATGGAGAGTTGTTTCAAGGGGAGGATGGAGGTAGAACAAATGGGAGTCAGAGGCAGGGTAGTTGGGTGAGTGATAATCTTGTTTTGTTGACAGACAGTGAAGCCTGAGATAAAACTATTAACAAAGATGGAGAGGCCCAGCCACTAGAAGTCATGTTTAAGGATGGCTTTAGTGTGAAAGCGTCCGAGATGTCCAGTGGTTGGGAAGGAATGTATGAATGTCAAGAGGGCAGAGCGAGCAGGTGGGGGAACATAGAGCCGTCCTTTGTAAAATAAATGGCCATTATCGAATGACCAGTTGGCAAGGAAGGAGCAAGGGAATAAGGGAGATCTGTTATGGCTTCTTCTTTCTTTTCCTTTTCCATCGAAGTTCTCTCTCACGTTCTAGAACCTTCTCCCCGTTCCTGCGGAACACCTTTCACCTAAACGCAGCTTTCCTTCTACACGCTGTGCATGGTTACCTTTACTCCGTTTCCACTTACCCTCTACGGACGTCTATTCCTATTCATGCACAGCTTTGCACAGCTTCATCCTTCTATTGTACAACCCAAGCCTTTCCCCTTATATCTGTCTTAGCATTTCCGTTACGAACACTGCTTGGTCCGTGCACCGCGTCCACACTATTTAAGTAGACGACTCTTTACGTGTATTTCCCTAACTTCGACCTGCTCAATATACCTTGAAGCAGCCTCCGGATCTCTCTAAGTCTCTGCCTTACTTTTGAGTAGGCGCTCTCGATCTTACCATGTTCGCTACTGAGTCCCAGTAGCTCTCTTGGTCCAAGGAAGCCCCAGATATTTCCTTGTCCCTCTGAAGGATACCACCTCGGAGTTCTCGTCCTTGTCATCGAAGGATAACCCTCGACCCACCGCGTTCATCGAAGCCCCCCCTTCGACTCCCTCAACCCACCGCGTTCATCGAAGCCCCCCCTTCGACTCCCTCGTCCTCGCCTTCGCCTCTTTGAGCCTACGTTAGCCCCTATCCGGGTCTAGCGTAACAAGATCCTTCATCGAGAGCTTGAAGGGCATGGAGAACGAGGGGGGCTGAGGACAAGGAGTTTTTGATATGGCGGGCAAGAGAGAGATCAAGGGCGTTAATAATAGCAGGTTCAGGCACAATAGATGCGTTGGTATTATCGATGGAGGTGTCAACAAAATCTTGTTGGGATAGGGCATCAGCTGGAGCAAGTTTGGTGCTGGGTAATACCTTCCATACAATGTTGAAATCTTGAAGGAATAGAGACCACCTGGCTTGGCAGCATGATGGTTTGCGAGGGTCTTTGATGTATGATAGATTCTTGTGGTCGGTGATGATGGTGATGGGGTGCGAAGTCCCCTGGACATATTGATGCCACTCAGTAAGAGCGAGGATAACTGCGAGGAGTTTGCAGTCATAGATGTTGTAGTTTCATTCCATGGGGGTGAAGGTTTGGGAGTAATATACACAAGGGTGGAGATTCCCATTGGTGTCGGGTTGGAAAAGGATAGCACCTACAGCCAAGAGGGAGATGTCAGTCATAATAGAGAAGAAACAGGAGACATCGGGGATGGAGAGTACAGGGCCTGACACAAAGGCATGTTTGAGAGGTTCGAATGCATGTTGTTGGAGGTTGGTCCATAGCCAGGGTTGATCTTTTTTGGTGAGTAGATTGAGGGGGGCAACGGCGTGGGAGAAATTGGGAATGAACTTGCGGTAAAAGTTCACAAATCCAAGGAAAGAGCAAATTCCTTTCACTGAGGTCAGAGGTTTCCACTCGTGTATGGCGGACAACTTAGTAGGGTCCATCTCTACCTTTCCTTGGCCAATGATCATCCCCAGGTACTCCATTCATGGGGCATCGAAGGTGCATTTGGATAGTTTGAGCAAAGGTCCATGTTCATGTAGGCAACATAGGACACAGAGAGTTCATTCGTGGTGAAGGGTTAGGTCATTGTGTGTGTGGATACCTAGATCATCCATATAAATCTTGAGCCATTGCTTGGAGATCATGTCAGCGAAGATGTGAAATGATATCCAAGAAGTCCTGGGCCATATTTGCTGTGTCATCCACGATGATGCTGTGCTATCTTGGCTGGGATCGGTTCCTAGCAATTTTGGTGAGAAGGCGGCCAGCACGATGAAGGTAGATGAATGGTGTACCCTCGCCACAGTTTATCCCCCAATCACCCTGATCAGCCTCTGGGGAACGACCAGTCCACAGAGTAATATTGCCCCAGATCTTCACACCGTCCTTGACCACATGATGGATCTTGTGTCTGCTGTTTATCTGACCTGTGCGTGCACAACGAGCAATAATTGTGCCACTGCATATCAAAACTACATTGTCTGCTATGTTGGAAATCTCAAGGCAATCTACCCCACTTTCAATGCACAACCCAACCACCATGCCTCTTTCCACATATACGACTATCTCAAGCTGTTTGGTCCTGTCTATTCCTGGTGGTCTTTTCCATTTGAACACTTGATTGGGACATTACAATGCCTTCTGAAAAATCATAGATTAGGTTGGTTACTGTATTACTTAATGTTCTGACACTGAAGCAGCACACCGTAGGAGAACTGGAGGCAACGATGTTTCAATCGTATCTCAAAGCAGCTTGCCTCCGGAGCTGGCTTGGTCGTCCACATTGCTCCCAGGCAATCCATGAATGCAAAATTCTGCTTGATTGTGCCTATGGGACAGAGGCATGCAGCAACATCAATGACAATGTGCTCATACCTGTCACTGCGGTGCCCATCCAAGTTCTACAAGATCTTTTCCAGCTGATTCATCAGCGTAGTGCAGTTTTGCATGCCCATGTCAAGCACACAGGGGTGGTTTACAGCCAGTCATTCACTCATGTTGGCAATTCACTCATTATGTTATACCCCCAAGGTTCTCACATGTCATTGCCTGTTCCCGGAAGCATTAAGTATATATATGGCAGCGAAGGTACCTTGACATTTGCTGTGCAACGACAATATCTGCTACTGGTGCTGGATACGGAGAAAGATCCCTTCTCCATGTACCTGTACTTTCCTGCAAAGCTGTACTCGTCAACAATGTCAGATGGCTTAGAGATTGTACATTTAACTTGGATTGTTGGTCACTTTGCCTGTTGGGCAGTCACAAATGACCGTGTGGTGGTTCTCTCACTTTGTCGGGTAAGTATTAGTCTGGCATCCAACAAGTCTGAGTCTTATCAACTTGTGTTTAGGACTGATGTACAGCTGTGTAGCTCTGAATGTACTTTTTTTTTACCTAGTTCTACTGGTACTTCACGATCTCTCCATGTGCACAATAACATCCCACTTTGTGCACCACTGTGGAATCATCGTGCGGAAAAGGTACCCCCACTATGTGTCATGGTGCTGTTATCAGGCGGACAATATGGTTGGGGATCATATAACAAGTATTGGCGCATGTTTAATACACTATCCAAACTTCAAATTTAGGAGTGAGACTAATTGTTTGCCAATATATCGAATTTTGCCCATTGTATTAACCATGACGAAACATTAACTATTGTCTGAGTCGGCACATGAATCCCCAACTTGAAGTTTGCGCCACCATTTGAGTTATGGCTATATTTCAAATTTCGAACAGGTTAATATATTTGTCCATACACCAAATTTCGGCCAATATATAGAGGTTCATTCAGACATGAAGTTCAGGCAGGTTTTGGATGTTAAATTCTATTCAAAGTACAGGATTGACATTTTGTTCACAATTCAAACCTGTCCTAAATCCCGAAAAATCTATGGTGTGACCGCAGGACGTGGCGCAGGAGAAAGACATGCAGCACCACTTTCCCTCATCAGTAAAACAACCCTCCTTGGACAGATCTATACAGCTCTGTACAATGCTGTACAGTTCACAGAGCTACAGCAAGGTTACTATCTGTACAGAACTGCACAGAATTAATACAGACTTGCAAAGATACTCATTTTTTCCTTGCATTTTTACTCTCACAAGATAGGGGTAGAAACCAAATTTATTACATCTAATACAACTACAGTACAAGCACAAAGTACAAGTATACAATACATACATACAAAAGGAAAAGGAAAAGAGGGAAGAGGGAAGAGGGGGAAAAAGAATGGTAGTAAGTCAAAGAGAAAAAAAAAACAAGGAAGATATGACTCACAGAACAGAGGATAGAGACCAGACCAGAGAGCAGAGCAGAGGGCAGAGGGCAGAGCAGAGAGCAGAGACAGAGAGCAGAGCAAAGGGCAGAGGGCAGAGCAGAGTGCAGAGATAGAGAGCAGAGCAGAGAGCAGAGAGCAAAGAGACAAGAGACAAGAGAGCAGAGAGCAAAGGCACAGAGAGAGAGCAAAGGGATGGGGGTGGTGGTGGTGAGGAAGAACAAGTTGAACATGATGATGTGGCACTTTCTGGACTGCTTAGTCATCAAACATCCCTTTTTTGGCCAAGTCATTCTAGTACACTTTTGCACCCTTGGCACCACTTTTTGAAGGCCCCTATGTCCTATCAGGTCGGTTTTTTTGCCATTTTAACTATCCTCTCAGGTCTGGATGCCTGGAGGCTTGTGTACTATTGTTTAAATATATTATTTGACCCTCTTCTGGGGCTCATGTGAACACCTCTCGTCCCTCTCATGAGCCTCATGAAGCTCCTCTGACTTCTGCAACAGCTCATCAGAGGCTTCATGAGGTTCGTGGTGAACTGGAGAGGGCTCCCCATGTCGTTCCCACGTCGCCCAATGGATGTGCCTGCCCTGCCCATAACTGTCCCCATGCCCCGACGGGTGTGCACACCCCTGCAGCCCCTGCCTGCCCCACCCCTTGTGCGCTTCCACACCGATGTGCACCTGCCCGCTGTGCCCACCCCTGGAACTCAGCACTCAGCGACGACGCCATGACAATCGCAACAGTGCGATCATCATGGCACCATTGTCACCACCCACTCACTGTCGCGCTGACTTCGCGCACAGCCCATCCTTGCCCCGCCATCCCTTTCCCTCATGCTCACAGCACCGACGTGGTGGCGACGACACCACGACAATCGCAGTGGCATGATCGCTGCGGCACCGTCATCACCTTCCACCCTCACTGTCACACCCACTTCACGCCCACCCCACCCACGCTCACACCATATTAGGGAATTACCTGATATGGTCGAATCCTGACACATTCAATTTCGAGAATGGTCATATGTTTTTTTTTTTTCCTTTTCCTCTGCTTCCTCTCTATATTCCATATAATTTGTGTGTATATACATGAAGTAATATACTGTAATACATTGTCTGAGCATGTTATCTGTGTCCTGAAAGTTTCCGCAAGGTGATAATGAAGATTTGATGAAAAAAGAAAAACATAACCACATTTTTGACATACTTGAGTTATGCCCCTGAAAATATGCCCCCAGAGAGCTTTCATATATATCTACAACATATCAGTAGTGTAGAACCAGTAACAATATTGGTGATCCAGTTGTATCATATCCTCCTCCTAACCTCTTTATTGCTTCCTTAGGCTATACCAGTATTCTAGCTGCTCCCAAATTATGTAGTCATCTTGGGATAATGTATATCTATGTATCCTACCATATAGATTACTCACCATAATGTATTAAACAATTTCTAGAGCATGTGTTTCCTGTATCTGTAATGAATATATTGGAGGTACTCTAAAGGGTATACCATCAGGGCAACTGTGTAGTACTCTTGGCCTTATTGTTCCCTAACCCTCCTTAATTGCTCTGATTTTTCCAGTGGTGACTGAAGATGTGAGGAGTACTTTAAACATATGAAAGCGTGGGAAACCTTCCGGAAACTTAGGAGACTTTCAAAACAAATCAAAAATTTGACATTTTAGCTTCCACAACACTTCAAGTACTATTCTAAATAGTAGATCATGTATTTTAAGTG
>JBBPKY010000468.1:0-20819 GCA_038089495.1 Xerocomellus dryophilus
GAAACGATCGGACGATTGTTCCTTTTTATCACGCATGGCATGGCGTGGCACTGGGACGCAGTCCGAGCCGCGCATACACGAAGGGAAAAACGTTGATTGCAATCCACCATAGCCATTGGACGTGGACGATGCACAAGGACACCCGTGAAGATATAGACATGGTTTACCCTCCCGTGGCACCTTTACCCATGTCTTTCCAGAACCCAGAGCAGTTCGATCAAATGAGCGGCAGGCGAGAATCCGTCCCTCCACCGCCTTGGAGAAGCGCAGAAAGGGCACGGGTACGGGGTGTGATGACCACGAGCAAGAGGCATGGCGGCGCGGCGCCCAACAAAGGGAATCGAAGGGTGTTCGAAAGTAACGCTGTTTCGCATGGCGTCCGTTTCGTTTTCCTAACCCGTCCGTGCGCGTGTGGTCAAGCGCGCCCGAGGGGTCCATATGCAGATAGGTGATGTGGTCGAGCCCGAGGCTTGTGAGGCAGCATCACAGAGAGAGAGGACGCCGCCAACGACGATCCTGATTTATTCTTGGGTCTTGGCTTGATGAATCCGATCCTGGATAAATCCGCCTCGCGAGACACTGTCAAGTGGTCGATGAATGGAAACCCGACATCCAAAGAGCGAAATGGCAGGGATGAACGATCACCTCGTTTACGTCCCGGTCGATCGTACCCTTATCCCTGCCATACCCACAGACCTCGCACGTGCAACGTGCGATAAGGCAGAAGCGAGGGACTTGTAGCTAGAAGCAAGGGTTGAGGTTTTCTTCTTCATGGACCCTTCTCCAGTCCATGAAACACAGGAGGCTTGGACGCCAACTCTGACCTGCTGCATTCCTTGATCTTCGTGATTGGGAGTCGCCTCGTCGGGTCGCCGACGAATACTTGGCGTGACGGGGGAGAGCCGTCCGGGATGTGTCAAGAAACAGGGTTATGTTCTAGATGCGACGTGGGTCAACTGGCAAGTTGCAACCCAAGTCATAATGGGCCGCTGGTCATGAACAACCCATGTCGTGGACAACGCCAAACGGCTGAAAGATTGGTTGGGGTTAGCTATTCCATTTTGGTACAGTGAAACGGCCTCCAAGCAGGAAGAGACGGTCATTCGTGAACGTGCGAGATTTGCCTTTTGGTCGTCGTGGTACATATCGGGGTGTGGCCCATGTGTGCCAAGTGCGGTCAAAAGGACGTGACCATGTGCTACGATCTCTGCTCGCAGATTACTAGTAACTTGAAGCTTGAAAGGCGCTGTGACAGTCACAAGAGCCAAGAAATCAGCACCCACTCTGGCCTCATTCGATCCAGGTGTGCTTCGCAGATCACGGTGCGGGGGCGAAAAACCTGCCAATCTCAAACCTACGTCGCAATCTATACTCAAGGAGTCTTGAAGAGCGTTTGTAAACGGTGGAAGGGAACCTACTTGTGTATCCCATCAGATCCCCGTGGAGATTCCATTAGCGCTAGGCCAATACATCGACAAGATCGAAAAGGACATCGTAGTAGCATCTGCAGTACAAAGGCAGTATGTTTGAACGTGATGTCGCTTGATGATTCCCTCCCAACCATCCAAGACCTGGGTGTGAAGGACGGCAAATTCAAAATTTCATTATGATAGTTCGGTTCGGAAACTATACCTAGATCAAAAAAGCCCGTGTGTCCTCCCTTGTTGTCAGCGTTCAAGCGGTTACTACCTGGGGGAAACGCGTGGGCAGGTTAACAGTTGATTGTACCTTCAACGAGTGACAGTGGAAGCGTTTGGTTCCGTTTGCTTTTTGCAGAATTCCATGGACGGTGGACCGAAAGTGCGGTCCAGTCCACCCCGACGAGCGATAACGTGACGGCACGTGCGGTTCCCGTTCGAACGCGTACAGCACGTACAGATAGATTGTCACAAACATGCATAGGGACCTTGATATATGTTCGTAGCGTTTATGAGACGTAGCACAGCATCGGCCTAAACGCTTACTTCTCATTTGTGAAGTGCAGTCTCTGACGCATCGGTCAATAACGCCAATCGTCAAACGCCATAAAAACCATCGAGTGGCGTCACTCGACCGTTCCCGCTGAGGGGAGCAAGAAAAAGAAAACGAGGATTCCCCCGTGGAGTCGCACCAAAGGGGTCAGATGCAATACCAACACGTTCGGTATCGTTACTGTCTGCCCCGCATGCCGCGACATGGTTGCATACGACTCGCCAGAACCGGATATATAAGCCCGCCGCCGCTGACCGCTGCCACACGGTTCGTCGCCCGTGGCTCCATCCAGGGTACGTGTGCTTTTCTGTTATTTCCGTAACCTCCCGCGCGCGGGGCTCAGTATATCTTGGCGACGAGGGGCCGGAGGAGATCTGGATGGTCCAAGGGGAGCACTGTATACACACGATCGGCCACGGTGTATGAAATGCTCCTAGGGTTGCCCAAACGCAAATGTCCGCATGGATATGCACCTTTCGTCTCTAATTATCAGTGTTTCAATGAATTCGCATGATTTGGGCCGTCCGGTGACGTGGGCTCGTTGAATAACCGCCATGTCTCTTGTTTCTCCCGCGCGTATTTTTCCTCGCGCGACTGTGGAACGACTTGTAAAAGTGGGCCGACAATGGTACGGACGCCACGTTGGTCGTAGATTGGTCGTAGATTTCCCCGGTGAAAATGCTCTATGCTGGTCAATTGTTTGATGAAGGATACACACCGAACGTGAAATGACCTGATACGAGTGAGCGACTGAATGAAGTGTTGGTACAGTCGAGCCGTTCGAGCTAGGAAGCAAGTCAAAGCCGAGAGCTTGGCCGAAATCCTCTCGTCACGTATGCTGTCCGTATCCTACCCTCCCGTCACGGATCTTCCAGGTGTCATGGAGGATGATAAGCAGATCTCGTGGGATTTGAGAACGAACTCGCTATTGTAGTGCATTGCAGACAAACCGTCAGAATGCTATGAATCAGGAGCTATACGTGCATACTGGAGGCAGCAACGTTCGAAGTTGGACCTCATCGACAAGGCCCGGGGCGTGATTTAACTGAGACGAACACTGTGGCTTTGCCCTCTTGCAGGAGAATGGCGTTCTCCACGTGGAGGTCCGGCATGGTGGATGGGGTATTTGATACCTGGCGTGTTCCTCCACATTGTGTCGAGCTTTATTTCCACTTGCTGCGGACCGAGGCCAGTTGATTTCGTAGCCACCGATCTTGCAAGCCCTGCGCGAACCGCTCACCTCGCCCCGCATCGCATCGCTCATATATGACAGCAAATATGCCACCGCCCGTTTCGGCACGTCCGACACGGAAGTGCTGGGCTCGGGAGACACAGGGGCTTCTAGAACTAGAAAATCATGCCTCGCAGCTTTGTGCTTCACATTGACATGTCTGACGGCCAATGCTTGCTGAGTCGCTCGAGCGTTCGTTCAATGATCGATACGTGGCACATGCAGGAGAGAGTTCCGTGCAATGTGACAATTTGCGTGACCTTAACATCCGACAACAAACAAACTACAACATCCAAGTGTCGGGGAACAGTAGGAACAGTACTTACTAGTGAACACTACAAAAGGTGATGACAATATTATATAGTAAGACATGCATCAAGGTGCGATCGCAAGGCAGCGGAATTATGTACCGTCCACTCTATGTACGTATGAAGAAAAAAAGTCTTGAAAAGTCTTGATTACACTCCCAAAAAACAAACCAAACCAAACACAAAACCTGATGGGCCTGACCTGGGCCTGACCCCAAGGGGCCAGGAACATAAATTACCCACGTGTGTGTAGGTTCGAACAGGTACATTCCCTCATGCGATGGTGATTGTCTGGTTTAGCGTCTCCAAGAGCGGATAGAGCCCGGCCTACACGCAAACGGATACAAGTCAACGTCAGCGCCCCATCCAAGCTGAGTCGCGGGTGTCGTCTCAACTCACCGCAACGAGCGTGACGTGCGCCACACCGATCAACGCAGTGCCAACCGGAATCGAGGCAGGGACCTGCACGGTGAAATTTTGGTACGGGGGTAGATACGACTCATGATATTGCGGGTTAAATGGCCCGTTGTACAAGATGGTGCCCATGAAGCTTGATGGAGGTGTACAAGGGCGGTTTGGGCAAGACTGCACACCGATGACGACAGCAACTTCTTCAGAGCCCGTCAAGGAATTCTGGGAAGCCAAACAAAATGAAGAGCGTGATCGATAGGACGAGAAGCGATGAGAGAACGGTGGGACATACGGGGCGTTGCACTTGGACGATGAGGTCACTGCCTGCGCTCACAACTTGGTTGTAAGTCGGCAGTCCGATGTCAACGCTCTGTGCAAAGACTGCAGTGGCGAGGAGGAGGGGGGCGAACAAGGACTTAAACATGATGGGCGATCAGGGTAAGGAAAGAAGACGTAAATAATGTTGTGTTAAATGTTGTGGTTGACAAGAGCCGTATTACTGATGCTGACGCCCCACGTTTTATACCCGGCCGTCGTTGCCCGTTTGCAGGTACGCTGCTTGTCAGGTCTGCGGCCATGATCACCGCAAGCCCGGAGGTAGTTCATAGAAATAGTGCATGGAGAACATGCGCCGTTGAAAGGCCACTGTACGGGGCTGCGTCGAAGTAGCCCGCCGCGATTGGTTCGTCGGAGAGGTGGCGATGCTCGGGCCATGGTCGCCGCACATACTAGGAGCATAGAAGAACCTGCTCGAGCCTTTCGACGAGGCTCTGCAACAAACTTTGAGCCGGCTCGTTGTTACTGTACCTGGATTCTCGGAGTGTTTCGAATGGTGTCTGCAGGTGCGTTGGATCATCATCATCTCCTTGGATTGCCCACTGTGAATAGTGCGATGGTTCGACTGGCCACGATAACTTGAAACGACGGCGGTGCGGGCATTGCATGACAAACTCGCTCGAAGGCAGTCCAAGCTCCAAATTTCCAGTCGCTCCAACCTACGCGAACCCTGCTTCGCACTGCGTCTATCGGGCTGAACTGGATCCCTTGTATCCTTTGGTGATTCCATTTAGGGGTCACTTTGTCGTCGGTCTCAATCGAGCAGTTCCCTGCGAAGCGTACTCTGGAGTACTCGGCAACGTATCAAGAGCAGTCGACGCGGGTAGCTTCCTCCTCGGATACCGAGATGGGTCGTTACGACCTAGAATTTTTTTTTCGAAATCCCTTACTCAGTACTCTTCCCTGCAATCACCAGTGCAGCACGGAAGCTAACTGGACAGGATCTTGGAATGATGTCAATCAAAAAACAAATGCTGTATCCACTGGAATGACAAGTCTCAGCCGCTCACGGACGATGTGGAGTGGACATCATGTTTCAGATCGTCCATAAACAGTTTCAAGATGGTTGCTTGATGTCGTTGGATACCAAACAGAAGAAAAAAATACAAGTTAGCCTCCCAACTCAATTGCGTGTTGCGCGCTCTTCTGTAAGTCTCTTCGGGCGTGTCTTTCACTCTTTGGCCGATCACCTTGCCGTATGTTGTCCAATTTTTTTCCGTCGTCCACATCTTACATTCTTTACATGTCCGAGCTTTCCAGACTTCAACACCTTATTTCTACATCCTGAATACATATCGAATATTCCGATTTTAAATGGGGATAGTCGGTTTTGTCGGTATCTCCACGACTGGAAATACTTCCCCAGCGAGGCGCCTTGCATTAGTCAGCATTGGTCACATTTGATTACGCCTCAGGCATTCGGATCTTTAGATGGGCCCGAGTTACCGAGGACGTGACGAAGTAGGTGGAGGTACGTCGTCGTTTCCGTTTCCAATGCGACTGGTGACTACTAGTCACCTCCCGAATGGAGAGGTCCGGTAGATCGGCGACGTATTATCTTGGACCTATTTCCCTCGGCAGTTAATTATAACAATCAATACCATCCGTGCTTGATGGTTGTTTTACATAGTTCTGATGAGTTTAGACCTCGGACATGATTGCATCAGCGTTAAGATCAAGCACTTGTGCTTTGGTATGGCTTCTGGCGGTTGTCTACTTTGGCGGGCATGACTTCCATCTCGATGTCGTGCCGGTGCGACGATTCGATCATCTTGAATAATGCAAAATGTTTGAGCTGATGGTCATGATCGTCGCTGGAATCATCCCTCTCTTACAGTTTTAGACGGTGTCTGTGAATGAAACTCAAGCTTTATGATGCAGACTTGATGTGCCAGCGTATCCTTACGCTTTCCGTCTGGTGCTTACGGACCCAATACACTATCGACCTCTATGAGAACTCGTTACCAAGTAAGTGTGCCACGTGTCATCACAAGCGCTAGTCTACGTTCCTTGCGTACGGATCTCATCTCCCCTTCACCAAGACCCGGCACGGTATGTCAATTAAGCAGTGGATTCCAATGAGTTTGAAAAAAAAAAGACAACTAGCGGCGACTCCATCGGGTTGTACTGGGACGTGCTGATCGGACCGATTACGCGGGCAATGCTCTTCATTTGCTGGGAGCCTTCAGTCGTGGGCTGTCGTGTGTGAATGAATGCGACGTCTCATACGTTTTTGGGGGCCTTTTCTGAAGCTCGAGTGTTCTGGAGACTGGAAGTGCCCACACATACCCGGCACTTCGCTGGTCCTTCCCAGAACTTCTGGTTCGAGACCGGACAGACGCATGGCATGGATCATTGATGCGGCATCTCCAAAGGTGACTGTGCCAACGCCGTCACGAAGAAATCATCACTACCCGGGTTCCTGGACGTCTTGTTGTGCGGCGGAATTCGCGAGCCGGAAAATGCGATGAACCTTAGTACCCGCTCAACGTTGGAGACCAATCGACGTCCAGCCACATTAAACTCTGGCCGTAGAGCCAGTTCAGAGATCAGAAATTTCAACCAAACCATGGGCGCTATGATGACGGTGCGGGTAGCGAAAAAGTAACGACTTCTGGGCAGATTCGATGATCATTGTTTGTTGTCTGCTTGTTTATTGTACCAGATCCGACACAGCTCCCATTCAATCACAAGCCACGCCACGCCAAATCGGGGTGGATAGCTTTGTCGTTCGCATCAGCAGTATCTTTAAAAATGGAAGCTCGCGTTCTCCGCCGGGTTGTCCTTCCTGCAACGTTGCTGTGCCTCTTTCGCTCAATGCCGTTGTGAATGGGAAGGTCGCTAACGTCATGGATAAGTCGGCGTGATGTGGTTTCCCTCGTTCGTAGCGATGAGGATAACCTTGTTTGATCGACGTGGTCTTGAGGAGAGGGGCCATGGAACAGTAATTGCAAGAAAAAATACCTTCCTGACGCACCCTTGGATATAATCAAGGGCGTCTATTCACTGATCGTGGTCTGGGACATATTCAGTAGTTAATATAAACGGCGGTATTAGACGATGTTCACAAATCAGGACTCCCACTGACGTCCCCACTTGGGATTTTAGGCGGCGACGTATTTCCAAGCGGAGAAAGGGCGCGTCTCTGATGTACGATTGATTGACTGGTAGTTTAGCGGCGTCGTATACTTATCTGCTTCAGATACTGGCAAAACCAAAGTTACCGACATGGGTGATAGGCTTCCTCGCTGCCGAAGTTACGAGGTGGCGTTTAGTATGGTCTCGAGGTAGTGACGAGCGTGCCGATTTTATGGCGTTCAATTGGAGCGGTAATGAAAGAGGTGCACCAGCATATCCAGATAACATCCTCGATCGGGAGACCGCCCTTGAGCTGGTAAACGCGTAGATCAAACGGAAAGATTGAACAACAAATGTAGCATAATATGTGCCAAACGGGCTCAGGAAGTGGCGGGTGAGAGAAAGTTCTGGGCTAACCGCTCAGGCTCAATTTGCCGTGGTACTATATGGAGGATTCGAGGACGTGGCACCCCTTCTGGGACAGGGACGCAATCCGGCTCGTGATTTTCGGATTCTAGATGCAATAAGCAAAATGTCTAATATTTACCGGGTTTAGAGACGGTTCCCAGGGCTTCTCATTGCCTACGGAACCTTGTGCATACTTCTGGGCTTGTGGCGATAGCGGGATCGAAATACATGTATTCTGGTAAGCGAAAGGTGTTTGTCGATGTTCGGGGTAGGGGGGGAGAAAGGGAATTATGACCCATCGTCCCAGTGAAAGTTGATCGTGGGCCGATGAGATCCGGGACGGAAATAATCAGGTGGTCTCGGGGTGAGCGAAATCAGCGAGCTGTTCCAAGGGGAACGGAGTCGAAGAAGGGCGTTACAGTGAGAAAGTGATTGTTGGTGGGACTGAAGATGATGGCATTACGAAAGGGGTTCCCGCAGGAAGAAAATGAAGCGTGTCGCCGAGACATGAGGCAATATGAGAGTGGCGGCACCGGACGGAACTACTTTAATTAGTAGAGTACAAAAAGCTCATACGAGAGAAAATTACGGAGGTTTGAAGAGGGCTGACGAGAGTTCGACTGATCCGGGAAGGGGGTAGCTTTTGGAGGAAGAGAGAAGGAAGCAATGATCGGGCGTGGCACTGCAAGTGGGAGCAAGACTCCAAATCGGGACAAGGACGTTGTTACGGGTTGTTGCCGACAAATGCGTGGCGTCGGCTAGATAAGGATTAAAAGTGAATATAAATAATAATAAAAATAAAAGTCTAACAAAATAAATAAGTAAAACGGAGTTGGCCGAGAGAAGGTATATTCGGTTGGAAGAATTTGTGCGTTATGTACCCGTCCTTCTGACCACGACCATTCCCTTCCAACTCCCCTCCTTCGCATGGTCCGTTGAGTGCCCTGCTCCCCGTTTTTCTTTCTTCTCCTTTCCGACCAAACCTCGCCGCAACCAAGGATACCGCTTGTGGTACGTTCCCTATCAACATCAGCACTCCCTCTCATCTCTTCCAGATCTCGCGACCCTTGCCGGCTTCTACCCTTCCGCTCTCAATACCCCTTAGCCTCAAAGCATCAATCAGTAGTACGCTTGAGCTCGGCTCGCTGCTCTGATCCTCTGCACATTCTCCTGCTTTCCTTATAGACAGCAAAAGGGCCTCCGCTGAACCTCGTTCGCGTACCTTTTCTGTTACTCCCTGTAAAATTCTATCGTCCTTATTCCCTAATTTCTGATTCGGCTTCTTCGTCTTTCATCGTCTGTTATCGTCTCTGTACTCTTCCTGATTCAGATTCATCATGGCCGTGTCGCTTCCAGTCGTCTCCGCTTCTCCCGACATTCAGTCTCCACCCTCCGACGACGGTTCTGTATCCCCGCAAACCCCGGTTTCTCCCTCGAATGCCCATCCTATGGCACTTCCTCAGCCGTCCGAGTCGCAAAACACCTCGCAGCCTCAGTCACCATCCTCCAGCCTTGCCTCTGCTCAGGCAAAGAGGAAACCTAGCCGTCGCGCCAACACTGCCGAGCGGCGTGCAACCCATAACGCTGTTGAGAGGCAGCGTAGAGAAACCTTAAATGGCCGATTCTTGGTAAGTTGCTTTTCCGATTGCATTTCCCTATCAATTAAATTGCGTTCTTAGGACCTTGCCGCTTTACTTCCAAATCTCTCTCAGATCCGCCGGCCATCCAAGTCTGCTATTGTCAACTCTTCTATCGCCCATATCCATGCCTCCCGTCGTCATCGCCTCCTTGCCTCACGTGAATTACGCTTACTCAAACTCGAGTCCGATGCGCTTCGCCGGGAACTCAACGAATGGCGTGACCGTGCAGGTCTTCCTCGTGTCGACGAGCCTGTCAGGGGAGAAGGGTTCACCATGGTGCTTAGTGGTGAAGTTGAAGTCCTCGCTACTGCCATTGGGGAAGAGGAAGACGAGGGCCAGGGCCAACTCGATGGTTTCGAAGAGGGAGATGAAGAGCTTTCTGGCTCCATACCGACAATGATGGACGATGGCGAGGACATCATGGCCGCTGACCCGTTCATGAACGGCGCCGTTTTTGGGCACAACATTACTGCAGGCAGTACTAACTCCACTGATATGAAGATGGCAAGAATGCTTCCTCGAGCTCAGCCCAACTCGCATGGTGGTCCGATGATTGCTCAGATACCACCACCTGTCTCTTTCGAGAACCCAGCAATGCCTGCTCTCTATGAACCTCAGGTTGCTCCGCATTTCTCAGGCACTGCCCATGTCGGACAACACGTCATTGCCCCTGAGGCCGACAAAGTCTCTGCCTGGGCTGCGAACATGTACTCGGGTTATAACCCCCAACTCCAACCTCAAGCCCAACGGTCTATGATCACCCCTCCGAATGGCACACACGCTGTGACTCACTCACCGCCCTCCGCATCGGCCGCAGGTTTCACTGACTACGCTTATCTTGCCAACCTCAAGCGACAGCAACTGTTGGCCCTTCAGCACCAGCACGGTGCTGTGGCGTACGCAATGGATGGTGATGATGCGTCTTCCGTCGGCTCGAGCCAGAGCGGGCGGGAGAGCTGCGGAGGTGCCTCTGCCGGCAGTGGATTTGGCTCCTCACCTCGTGGCAGCACTTCATTGGGAAGTTACGAACTGTCAAACGCGATTTCCGATTTTACGCTATCGAGAAGGAGCGGCACCGCTGGACTCCACATCAACACTGCTGTGTCTAGCTCATGGAGTGGAAGGGGTGAGGAGGGGATGAATGGGATGGTTATGAAACAAGCTATGAACTCTCCAATGCATGTGGTTCCCAACGGTGGCGGATATGGCATAATGCTGTGAGGTGGTTCGTCGTACGTTCTACATTTATCTTTTGGCGCCCATTCGTCGACGGCCTCGTTGCACACATCTTACTAGCTCTTTGCCACTTCTGGCTTTTGGACTTTGGCGTGGGGTCTGCGGCCTCCTACCATCTTGTCTGTTACCCGTTGGTTATCTCTCTTGCCATGTGTGACGTGCCTCATTTTGGATGCTCCCGATCGCCTCTTGTTACCGTTCTCTTTCCACACGCCCCTCCCGCCCAAGTTATGCCTATAGCTGTCGATGGTTATAAAGTCCAGCTCCCTCCCGTCCTCCCCGGTCGTCGTTTTGTCGCTGTTTAGCCTAATTACCGCGAGGTATCGCTGTACTAACACTCGTTTGTCTGTATGTTTTTCTCCGTGTTAAGCTGATTATATGCAAAAACACAAGATCTTGTCACTCTTTCTGCATTCTTATCCCCCTCCCCTCTTACTAATTGTACATGTGGGCTGTTAATCGATTGTTGTGATATCTCGCCATCTTTCCGTGTAGTGTAGTGTTCTTAACAAATTTATCACAAATAAAAGTAATATATACCTAGTACATATACTATACGTATGTGTAGTGCCATCGCCAAGTTCGCGACCTGATTAACGTATGGCGCGATCCGCACTGGTCGTGTGACGGTGCGAGAAACAGACTGAGATAGAGTGTCCATGTTCCTTGGAACCGATGGCTTGGACGCGTGTCGCTAGGGAAGATAGGAGGGAGAAGGGTGCATTGTGGGCGAATTCACATGGACGCTGAGAAAAAGATACGTCCGAGGTCGGTCACGGTTGGTGTGTCGGTGCGCCGTGGACGTGGAACGAACCAAAACAAAAACCGGACGGGCTCAGAGGACTCGGAGTCAACAGTGTTGTCACGGTACGACGGACGTCTCCGTCGACGCCTTGGCTCCGGTATGTTCGTCCGTTATTGACGACCCTTGGATGACGGGAACGTGCCACTGTGAACGTGTTGTCTTTGTCCTTTTGATCCCCGTCTCCTAGGTAGCAACGTTGAGTCGTGGGGTGGCGTCACAAGAAGGAAACGGAGAACGGACAGGGACGCATCCTTAGGCTGTCCACACACGTACACGATGCAAGTTTCCTTGGAACGGGACTTCGAGGGCTATTCACCACCCTAACCCTGCCTGCAAATGTAGATCTATCTCTATCTGACCCATTGGGTTCGCCACTCACCCCACGGAACGTGCTTCTAGGAACCATTTGTTACCGTCTCACTAGGCACCCACGACAGTGATAACGCGCCCCACCCTCTTCGCGTAACGAGGTCCTACACGCTTATCCTTATTTGAGGAAGACATACGCTTCCTGGACCCACGCACACTCTTCTCGTAGGGGTCGTTTGCCCAAAAGTCCCACGCCATTTCAGGAGACGGTCCCGCGCGTTCGACGAGTGGGGTTGGAGAAGGAGGGGGTTTCTAGGAAAAAAAGGTACCGCCGGCCATCGGGGTTTGTTGGAGTATGCGTGCTTAGGGGGGGCGGGCCAAGGTCGGCGGAAGAGGATGCGTGCGATATGCACCGATTGCTCCACGGGATATATGTATATCAGGCACGCTATGTAGGGTGATCGACGGCGGCGGCCCCTTGGATCGGTACGTTCTATCCCCAATTTTAAGGGTTGATGGGAATGGGGAAACGGGACGGAGAATGGATTCAAGGAGATGTCGTCGACGTGCGTTGATATAGGTGAACGGAGAAAAGAGGTCGCGGAGGGTTCGAAGGAAGATAGGCCGCCCTGCGTGAGAGATTGGTATATGAAAATTTGAGATTTTGACTTGTAACGACGGAAGATGTTGCCTCATATAATTGCAGATGGGTGCCGGCTGGCGGTCTTCACCACCAGGGGTCGCGAAGGCATCCCGAAGGGGGCGCGTGTAGTTACCTGGAACGATTCTCCCTCCGCATCAGCCGAACAAAAGGTGCCGGAGCAAGAGTCACCTTGCTTTTCCCTTCCGACGGCTGGATAAAAGCTTCCAGTTGGTTAACTCCCAATTTAGACATAACCGTTTAGATCATGAGGTTGCCTTTTGATGACCAGGACAGAAGGGGAGGGCCCGGGGTAGCGATTGTCCTGGTATGTCCACCCTCCCGCTGGCAGCCATTGATCCAAGGTTTATGGAGAAATTTGAGGTAAGGAGCTTTCCGGCGGAGACCCTCTTTGGTGTTCTGATCGCGCCGGGTCGCCGACCTGGGATTTGGATGACGGGAACGGGGCGCCTCTTATCAAGGTTTTCGTGGACCGTACTACCTTGTAAGGTTTGTTGGGATCCCGTGGCGGACATTTATTCTGTCTCGTTGCGGGCGCGGTATATGTACAGCCCCAGAAGATTTCGAAATCTGTTCGAGCCAGGTATAAAAAGCCAGTCTTGAGCAAAACTGGAAGGTGTGCGATCGATAGAAATCGGAGAGATAACATTTGAGTTTCGTCCGTCGAATACGGATCGCGAGTCGGCCCGTTGCGGGTGCGTGTTAGTGGTATTATTATCCAGCTACGACGACCGTCCTGTCCTGTCCTGGCTTCAGCTGCAGCCCCTGCCCAACACGATGGCCACAGAGATATCCAGGGACACCCCGCGCCGAATAGCAGTCCTCATCTCCGGTTCAGGTATGCACATCCATCCCATCCTTCCTCGTCCCAGTGTTCAACCGCGTTCGCGGGACAGGCACAAACCTCCAGGCGCTCATCGATGCTTGCAACACCCCGCGCCTCCCACACGCCCAGATCGTCCTCGTCCTCTCCAATCGCAAGGCCGCGTACGGGCTCACCCGTGCCACCACAGCCGACCCACCGATCCCGACGGCCTATCTTGGACTCCCACCGTTCCTGCGTGACAACCCAGGTGCGACGCGCGCCGACTATGATCTGGCGGTTGCAAGCGAGGTGCTCAAGGTGCGTCCGGACGTGGTGGTGCTCGCAGGTTGGATGCACATCGTCAGTGAGGGCTTCTTGGAGGCGATGCGCGACGTGCGGGCGTTGCCACCAGCGTCATCGCCGGAGAGCGAGAGTGCAAGTGAGAGCAAGGGTGAAAGTGTGAATGTGGGCGAGGAAGGCGAGTTACGCGTCACGCGCGACATCCCGGTGATCAACATCCACCCTGCGTTACCCGGCCAGTTCGACGGCGCGAATGCGATGGAACGCGGGTTCGAAGCGTTCCAGCGAGGAGAGGTGGACAAGCTCGGCGTGATGGTTCATCGCGTCATCGCAGAGGTGGACCGTGGCGCGCCGGTAATCGTGAGAGAGGTCGAGGTGCACAAAGGTGAAGACCTGAAGAACGACTATGAACCGAGGATGCATCGGACCGAGTGGGAGGTCATTGTCGAGGCGACCAAGTTAGTGCTGGATGATGTCCGACCCGTCAGCGTTTGCTAGCGTGCGTGGGCTGTCGGGAGGATGCAGACAAAAGTGATGCGTGTACCAGAGGTGTGTTTTATTACATCCATGTGTAGGTGATTGTAAACTAATTGTATGCTACTAACCAGCGCCCTTAAACTATTCTTATAATTACTATCGTAGTGGACAAAGTGGTGAAGTTGTACAAAGATGAACACGGTCGCTGCACTCTAGAATGGGAATCGCAATGCATCAGTATTATGCTCGTTGCTCGTCCGCGGAGGGAACGGATCACTACATGAGGACAGCGGGTTAGCAAATCGAACGATGAAACTGCCGAAAGAGAGTAACGTACCTAAAGGGCACATCATGAGCGGGTCCCAACGAACGTGGTGCACGGCGGTGATGGGGTGGAGGTGCCAATGCAGCGGGATAGTGACTTGAAACCGAGACACGGTGACTCTCCTCGGAATACGGGCCTTCCTCCTCGGGCCAAAACCTATCCAAAATTTTAGCGCCTATTGCGGGCTAGCGAAGGGGAGGGTAAGCGGGCACGCGGTGATATCACGTCAGCATCTCCGTCGCGCACTCGACGTCAAGACGACTCACTGTGGTATGCAGAGGCGTCTCAGAGGGCGAGTCGATGACCACGTCTGTCATGGACAAGGGATCCGCCATTTCGGACGCTGGAGTACAACCAGCCGAGGCCGAGCGATCGGAAGAAGACAAGGAAGAACGGGAGAAGATTGTCGTCGAATGGCGTTTTAAAGTGAGACTAAAGGGAATGGAAGACCTCTTTTTCACAAGAGGGCGCATCGTGAGAGGGACCTTCATGAGTGGGGACGAGTTGATGCGGGCCTTTAAGTCGTGCTGTAACGTCACGAGGCCTGAGGGTGTGATAAATGGAACAGGCGACGAAGGCATGCCGTTGTCAAGTGGTGGTTTAAGAGAGGTAATGCGTGTGTCGTTAGGACGCACTCCCAGACGAGTCTTATACTCGATGATGGAGGACCAAGCCATGTTGTGGTGGTCGTTCCACAGAATGTGGAGTGTGGAAGAACGGGAGCAAGGGGAACCTTTTTGTGCCAAAGCAGTAAATGAGTGGCACTGTGCATCCGGAAGAATACGAATGTGGCACTCGATGAACTGAACACGGATCGTTATGGTAATGTCTCCTGACAGTGTGGAGTCTAGGCAGCTCGAAGAAGGTTGTGATAGTGATGGCACCAGGGTCTTGTTGCAATTTCCGAAACAACGTTTCATGTACAGCATTTACGGAGGGCGTGCTGCGAGCGATCTACCTGTGAGATTCGTGAGGCATCATGAAGAGATCCGGTGCGGTCGCTGACCGGGTGGAGACAGTCCGCTCCTAAGCACCCGGAAGGCCAGCCATGTTTTCGAACCACCGGACGAGGGCGGAAACCTTGCTGACGACAGCATCGCTTTGGCCCAAGCGCAGATCGGGCCGCAGCCTATTGTCTTCATGTGTATAGGGCATTGTTCGATAACAGATCTCATTGATGGGCCTATTGTATGGGGACGCAGTCAATGTGATGGTACTGCCCGTTTCCCAGGTGGCCATGAGGTCTACCAATGACAAACAAAACGTGTATGAGAACATGTGATTTGGAGAAAGCACATGGAAGAGATAACGTGCTCTCGAAATACAGAATGTCCCCTCGTTTTAGCCCTGGAGAGGGTCCAAGCCCACCCCAGGCGTCTGCAGTATCTCTCCAAGCAGTCAATTTACATACTGAGCCTTGGTCGTCACCAAGGATAAGTTTCAGGATAGAGACTTGCTGGCCTGCGTCGGAGCCTTTCTTCACATGGACGGTATCGGGTCCTTGAACCTCGAGGGCAGCGAGAAGCACATTGACTTTGCGAGATCCCCTGCCCGATTTGGCGGCAGTGTAAAGGGAGGACAGGGGGGTGACCTTGTGCAAGTTGAATTGGAAGTTTGGAAAACGGGCGATGGTGGAGGCGTCAGAGTACTCGATGGAGGTACCCGTTTCCTGCGTATCATAGGTTCCTTGGGGTAGTGATCCGGAGGGTCGGAGGAAGGAGGGGGCTCCGGTGGTGTTTGCAGCGGGAGTGGGGGGCCAGGTGACGAAAGTTGTTTCGTCTGCGCCGTATCATCCATGGGATCCTCACAGACCGGTGAGAGGGACATACCGGGACGGCCGTCATCATCCTGCTGGGATGCGGAGACATGATCTGGTTCTGGTTCTTGGGAGTCCGAGGTGGAATCGAAAATGACGTTCTGGTAGAGAAGGGAGATGCGGCGGCTGGCTGCGTCGAGCGTCGCGGGCGGGTAGGGGACGAAGGCCGGCGATTCGGAATGCTGTGTGATCGAGGAGTCTTGGAGTGTGTGCCACACGTAGTCTGTCGGATCCGCGTCGATGTCCGCAGCGGACGGGGCACCGAGGAACACACGAAAGCGAACCATAAGTCAGCATCAGACAATCCTCGACCTCATATCGCGATCACGTGATCAGCAACCCCCACGCGCGTGGCATGTTCGAGAGAGGACCAGTCGCGAATTTCCGTCTTGTCCAGCTCCCTTCCATCATGTCCACGTTTCTCGAGCTGTACGAACCGCTCGACATCATAGGCAACGGCTCATTTGGGATCATTCGCAAAGTGCGAAGAAAGTCGGATGGCTTGGTCGGTCCCCCAGTCTGCCACCGGCACTTGTCGTCTCACCTGGCGCCCACTCTAGATATTCGCAAGAAAAGAACTCAACTTTGAGCGCATGAGCGACCGTGACAGGAAGCAAATCGTCGCCGAAGTGTACGTCTGCCTACTTATTCTACTCCCCCTCCTCATTTGTTCACCCATAGAAATATCCTCAAAGACCTAGACCACGAACACATCGTACGATATCACGACCGACATGTAGACAGAGACGCTGGCATCCTCTACATCCTCATGGAGTACTGCGGTGGTGGTGACCTCTCCGGCATCATCAAACAGGCACAAAAACACAATAGACCCGTTCCGGAAGATACTATTTGGAACTATTTCATGCAGATACTACTCGCCTTGCAACACTGTCATCATCCACCGAACCTTGGTCCCGACTCAGACTGCAAGGAAAGACGGCCGCAGATTTTGCATCGTGATCTAAAACCGGATAATGGTGGGTGTCTCGTTAGGTTCTGAGATCTCGCTCACGCATCGCCGGTCCGTCAATTCGGTGGTCGTCAGTATTCCTCGACGACAACAACTCCGTCAAACTGGGTGACTTTGGCTTGTCAAAGGCACTCCCCCAGGCGAGCTTCGCCAGCACTTATGTTGGGGTACGTGTCATGATTTATTTCCCTTATCCTACCTCAATACAAACCTGGCGGTACCAGACACCATACTACATGTCGCCAGAACTGATGCAAGAAAAAGCTTACGACTCAAAATCGGACATCTGGTCCCTCGGATGTCTCATATATGAACTTTGTGCCCTCAAGCCCCCATTTCACGAAGCGAAGACCCACGCCGAGCTGAGCATATTTATAAGGTGTGTTTGTTTAGACGCGCCCCTCGGTATGGTATAAATCAAGCCTTAGAAACGGACGGATACCACCTTTACCGAGAGGTTACAGCCAAACGCTATCGAGCGTCATTAAAGCGATGCTGAATCTGAACGTGAGTCGAGTCGCCTCTTATCACGTCCTGATTTCGCCTCAATTGCTCGACATCGTTCGGCCTTGCTAGCCGGCAATGAGACCTTCGGCCGCACAACTTCTCCAACATGAACGGCTAGCCCTCATCACCAAAGTCATCGAGGCAGAGAAAATGTTGGTGTCACCCGCTCTCTCGCGTTGCATGCTAAACCCACCAAATGAATACCTACAGGCTCTCGACAGTGAAAACGCACAAGTCTGCCGTCATTGCAAAGGAGCGCGAAATATCTGCAAGGGAAACCGCTCTGGCCGAACGAGAAGCGAAACTCACTGCCCTAGTGGTGGAAAAAGATGCCGAGATTCTCCGTTTGCACAATCTTGTCTCGACAGCTCAGGCTCAGCTCGACGCACGGATACGGGAAGCGATAGGCAACCGTGAAGAAGAACTGCGTGTGGCTATCAGGAAACGCGAGGAGGAGGTAGCTTCTGCGATGACGAGACGCGAGGAGGAAATTCTGTCCGCGGTGCGCCAACGCGAGCAAGAGATATTTGATGCATGGCGTACGCGAGAGGAACAAATCAAGGCGGAGGCGGAGGAAATGATTGCGGAGAGGATGCAATGGGTAGCTGCCAGGGAGGCGGATTTGGAGGCGGAGCAGATCAGACTTGACGAAGTACAGAAGGATTTGGAGGCCAAGTTGGCGGCGCTGTCTTCTCAGGAGGTCAAGGGACGGAAGGAGAAAACTCCCCTTGAAGAGGTCAAGAATCTCCTTGCGCCGCTCGTCCAGATGACGGAGGAACGCGGTCATAGGCGCGAAAAGCGCTCAACCAGCACCTCTTCAAACATGGCAACGCCCGTCAATCGTAACGTCGCGAGACCTATGCAAGACTATATGCCCTCCGCCATGAAAGGCGTGATCCTCACGCAGACCGGTCAACCACTCGCGACACCTACCCCAGCCGAACTTGCGAACCTCTTCGTGAACTCACCAAAAGTCGGGCTCGACTTTGCAAAAATATTTGATTTCGAGTCAGAGGCCGAGGACGACGACAGCGAGTCAGAAGAAGAAGCGATGCCACCTTCGCCCACGGTCCGAGAACGGCCACTGTCAGAACACTCGAGTCACTCTTCAGGGTCGACGGGCGAGTCAACCTCCGGATCGGCACCTTCTGCGGCTCCCACGCGGCTTCGCAAACCATCCATCCGGGGTTCAGTGCAAAGACCCTCCGTGCGCAGAACAAGCACTCTCCCTGCTTCTGCCTCGGACCCCACGGGACTTACTTCCTCTTCCCGTGTGCGCACGTCGAAGTCCAAGGCAAAATCGGGAGGGGGGGAAGCCACTGCATCGTCCAACAAACCTTCGATCCCTGTCCGACCCGCCGAGTACGACCTCTCAGACGAGGAGAACCTCCCGAGCCCATTCCTCCGACGGGGGGAGCGCGATCGACCGGTGCCTCCCAGTAGTGGGACATTCAAGTCCAAGCGACCGAGTACTGGGAACTTGTTGAGGGCTGTCGCCGCTGCGAATTCGGCTGCTGCTGCTGCGGGGGTGAAACCTGGGAGCAATGTCTCCAAGACGTTGGGGTCAAAGGCGTCGTCGCCGTCTCTCGGCGGTGCGAGGCCGTCGTTGACAAACGCGAGAAAGACTCCATCCGAGGAGGCAAGAAAGGTGTTGTCACGATCGTGAAACGAAGCGCATTGGCATACTCTTCCCTCCCGGGCTGTTTCTTTATGTTACTTGATGCATTGCAATACTTGACATTTACGAGCGCATGTTTTTTTTAAGATCATCTATGTGTTGTGTAGGGAGTGGAGGAACCGATTCACGACGGCGATCCGAGTCTGCGTGGTAATGCTCGCTCGTGTGGAATCAAAAAATACGGATGCGGCTCGAGTAGGTACAGGCAGATGCTTCGCCCTGAATACGAGGGAACCGTCTCCACCGCGCCGCTCGCTCTGTCGTTCATAGACAACTCAGTAAATGGTCCTCCCAAAATCAAAGTGACACTCTTCCGGTCAGGTCCTGCAGATGAAGTGAGCAATGGGTGATCAATCCGAAGTGATCCATCGACGGTACACATACCGTACGAGAGCTGGTGGAATACTGAATCACAATAAGCGATGATCGTTCGTTTCACCTCGGGAGCACTCACCCTTGGTTTTTGCGTCCAAGATTCGAGGGGGACATCGCTCTGGGAACTTGAATCCCGCAGGCACGTTTCTTCGTGTCTCGTCCGAATCTCCGAAACGAGGTCCCTGGTAGGTTGTATCAGTCGCCAAATGGGCAAATGTCAAGGTCACAGGTCAACCCACTTGAGTGCATCGCGGAGTTCCGTCCAAGTGATATTGGGTTTTGCTGCCATAGCATCCAAGAAACACTTGAGATGAGAGCCGTGGTTAGTCCGGACGTGTGGTAGTATTTGAAACATTCTACCTTCGTGAACGTTAGTTCTCGTTCGCAATCGTCATGCGCACGCTGTCCATCCCTGCGAGCGGACAAACAGATCTAGCGAAAAATCGTTAATTTAGTGAAGGCACCGAAGGCTATGTGATCGGGTGCATACTACACTGAGCTCTCCCACCTCCTTGGTCTTGAGTGTCGTTGAACTGTGCCACTTGGTGCTGGCTCGCCTGGGAGCTGATGGAACGTTGGAACGGCTCCTGCGATATTTTTTGCTCGATCTGGCTGTGGTACTTTAGAAAATGTCGACCCCATTAGCACAGAGAAAAGTCTTACAGAGGTTGGCGATGACAGTTGTGAGAACTACGGCATCTCAGAAGTTAGTATTCAAGGTGCAGTGCCGAGGGACCCAGTTGGGCGACTGACCTTTGAACAGCTGAACAGGATCAATATTCCACGCCCTCGAGTAACTGTTTGGTCCGTTTCCACTCTGCGAGTCTGCCAATAAAGGGGCGTTATGGATGCGGTGCAGTGATAAGGTGATAAGGTGAATCGTGTATCACATACCCAATGGGGTCTCTGAATGGCAACAATCGAAGAGAGCCTAGGCAGTGTCAACGAACGAAATTGATCGAACACAAGCGTACATACGAATAGCTTTGAGCCTTTCACACTTTGAAGTGGTGTGACCAAGCGATCGTGAAGAACCTGGGTGATACTATGTACTTTTTGTAATTGGGTAAGGGTTAACCCCTGGTTGGGCCACCTTTTGAAAGCATGGTATCCCGCATTTCAGGGGGGTCTTGAAATGCGGGATAGGGTGTGCGTTGAGAATAACACAA
>JBBPKY010000469.1:0-20806 GCA_038089495.1 Xerocomellus dryophilus
TTGAAGGGTGCGGACGTCGTCGACAAGCAGGAAGCAAAAGAAAAGAAGCAGGAGAAAAAGCGGAAACGCAAAGAGCGCGAACGTGGAGTAAGTGAAACCCCTTGTTCAACGTGTCACATACTCAAACTCTCTTTTTCTTCACATGAAGATCCATCACGAGGGGGATGAAGTCCGCGCCACCATCGGGTCACCGGACGATCGAGACGATGGCTATGTTACCCCCGACTTTGACCTACCTTCAGAGGACGGACATGAGGATGATATTGTCCTCCCTCCGCCCAAACGAACCAAGTCGTCCATGTCGAATGTGGGGCGTGTTGCGCAGCCTCGCGACATCGAAGACGAAGAGGAGATGGCATTGCGGTTATTGCGGAAGAAGTAAGCCTTCCTGTGAGCTGGTTCGCCACTGGATGTTATTCCATAGTGTACCTTTAATGACGGGTTGAATCCTTCGAGCATGCTTTTGCTTTGGCATCGTACGACGAATCTCGCGGATGATCGATGATCGATCGAGTGGGTTTAGCTACCGTGCAGAGTCGGAGTGAGCAAATTCTGCCAGTATTCTCGTTGGCAAGGTCCTGCTGTCGCACTTCCCATATCCATCTGTCCTTGCCGTAAATTTCCCGCTGCTGCTTGCAGTTACAGCGGCTGTTGCTTCCTGTGGACTTCCTGTGGCGAACTCCCTACCAAAAATACTTAAAAACTACCCATTCATCGTGACCCACCTGTTCACCAACATACTCTCATCGTTGACTGGTGTTACTGTAAATCAGCTATGAGCCTTTACCGCCTTCAAAGCCCTGTCGTGACTGTGAGCTCGAGGGTATTGGCCAGAAGGGCTGTGGTGCAAGCTCGATTTGCTTCGAGCGCCGAGGTACGAGCCACAATCGACCATGTGGTTTTGATCCGTTGTTTATTTTCTTCCCCCAGCATCGTTTTGCGCCCAGCACTCGATACCTCAAGGTCACTCATGACGTGTCCGTCGCCCCCAAAGCCCCCGTTACCTCTAGCACCCTCGCCCTCGGGGAGCAATATGTTCTTGGCGTTTACGCACGGCCGCCGTTCGTGCTCTCACACGGTCGTGGAAGCTGGGTATGGGATACCGAGGACCGAAAGTTCCTCGACTTTACCGCAGGGATTGCAGTGAACGCGCTGGGTCATGCTGACCCTGGCGTCGCAGAGGTGAGCAAAGAGTCAACCTCGGCAGAAAGGACATATTTTTTTCTAAATTACTTGGGTCAGGTCTTGCAACAACAAGCGTCGACGTTACTTCATTCTTCAAACGTGTATCACAACCAATGGGCACCGAGGCTTGCAGAGCTGATCGTGACCCTCACTCAACAACAGGGTGGCCTCGGTTTCCCTGCAGGGTCCACCCCTTCAAAGACGGGTGCCAAGGTCTTCTTTGCGAACTCTGGTACCGAAGCCAACGAAGGCGCGTTGAAGATTGCACGTAAGGTCGGCAAGGACCGTTGGGCTGCTGCTACGGGTGGCAAAGCGGATGACCCTTCCTGCACGAAAACACGCATCGTGTGTTTCCAAAACTCATTCCATGGGCGCAGTATGGGTGCGCTGAGCATCACGTCGACCGAAAAATACCAAGCGCCGTTCCGGCCATTGATACCGGATGTCGATGTCGGAACGTTGAATGACCACGAGAGCATCTCGCAGTTGATCAGCGATGACACTTGTGTGGTCATCGTCGAGCCCGTGCAAGGCGAGGGGGGTGTTACTGCCACGGACGAGGCTTGGTTGAGAGCATTACGGAGACGATGCGACGAAACTGAGGCTGTGTTGATCTACGACGAGATACAGGTGGGCTGAATTGTCGGATACATGGATGTCTCTGATGCGCTTTACAGTGTGGCATATTTAGGACTGGATCACTATGGGCGCACTCTTCTCTTCCGGTCGACTGCCACCCCGATATTGTCACAATGGCAAAGCCTTTGGCAAACGGGTATCCCATCGGTGCTGTCTTGCTGCGCGACTCGGTTGCCTCCACGATGACGGCAGGTGAGGTGCAGAATAATTGTTGTCTGCAAAGCTGACACTCCGACAGGTACCCACGGAACAACATTTGGAGGGTCTCCCTTGGCCTGTGCAGTTGGCCACCATGTCTTGAGCCGGCTGAGTTCCCCGACGTCAGTGGGTCACGTAAAGGAAATTAGCGCCTATCTAGATAGCCGGCTGGAATATTTGGCTCAGTGGTTCCCGGACCTTATCCAGGACAAGATCCGAGGCCGTGGGCTCCTCCGTGGCCTTGGGTTCAAAAACGAGGCACACCCTGGTCAGGTCGTGCAGTTGGCTCGGGAGCGTGGTGTCCTCGTGTTGACAGCTGGGAAGGACGCGGTTCGTCTGGTTCCATCTCTGAATGTCGGGAAGGACGAGGTAGACGTGGCTATCGATGTGCTGGAAGGATGTTTGACGGTTCTGCGAGGCTAGATCTAGTTACCCTTTGTGCTTGACAAACGTGCAATGTAACCCTCTCAAGAGGGGTTATTTTTAGGCTGGCACGGGTGGGAGAGGGGAACGTTCTTGTGTGACTCTGGCACGTTGCTGTCAGATGGTTTAAATGGCTCGCAGTGCGGCTGTTTCACCTTTACAGCAACCAGACACAGTGGAATTACAGGATTTGGCTCCCAACAACGACACCGGAGACCAAGACATGCCTGTAGTCCGAAGCCGAAGCCAGGAAGGTATCCTGGAAGACATATCGTCCGACAAGACAAAAGGTAAGGCTCCGGTCTCGCCGAATCGTGGGTGTTGATCCTATCCAAGGCCATCCCCGCCGAGTCTCACCCCGCCAATCGTGCGTGACCGCACTTGAGGACTCCACTGTTGCATCTTCCTTCCTTATCGTCGACTCCGTGCTCATTGACCGCGTTACAGGAAAGAAGAAGCTCCTAAAGCTTGGTATCTCTTTTTTCCTCTTCGGACTTATCAACAACGGTGACTATCATGAATATCTACTTCCACCTTGTGTAGGGGCTGAAGTAATTGGCTCCAGTTTTATATGTGATCATTCTCTCCGCTGCACTTGACCTGGTACCCCCATCCACTCCCAAGGGAATCATCGCTTTTTGCAACATATTTCCCGCTCTGATGGCGAAGCTTGGGTGGCCGTATTTCCTCAAAGGGAAAATACGGTACACCCGGCGTATCGTGGGATGCGCATTGTTGAGCTTCATTGGCATGCTGGTGAGTGTAGTTTATAGAATGGGAGGTAATGCCGCTCACTGCCCTCAGGTCGTTGCCCTGTATGAGAGCCTATCTGCGAGGCTGCTGGGGATCTCTCTCGCCTCTTTCTCTTCCGGTAGGTCCGATCTTCCTATTCAGAATGCACCCTCACTTTTGGTAGGTTTGGGCGAACTGACGTTCCTGCAACTGTCGACTACCTACAATCTTGCTGTGGGAGGACACAGCGTTGGGTGAGCACATTCACTCAGATCTAGAAACTCCCGACCCGAACGGACCTGTAGTTACTTTGCCGCCGGAACTGGCGCTGCTGGGCTTGTCGGCGCCTTCCTGTGGTGGGAAGTTAGGGGACTTGGTGTTCGTTTAGGAGTGGGCGTCTCCGCGGTAGGCAGCCTATTTTTGCATACCCTAGCCATCGCAATCTTACTCCAACCTCTTCTTCGCCAGATACTGCCCATCGTGTTGCCATTGACATACTTTCTCTTACTCCCACGTCCGGTCGCATTTATGGACTCGCCCTCTCCTGGGTCTTACACTCCTTTGCCCGAAGAGGACTTGGATACCTCGGCAGTGGACGTTACTGAAGGGGATACCCTTCTCGGTCAGCCACCCAAAGTACCAGTATTTTTAACTGCCAGAGATAAGTGGCGCTTAGTGAGGCCGATGATATCGAAGTACATGCTTCCGCTGTGTAAGTGTTCTCTGTGCTGTGTGGAGTAACAAAGACCTAATCATCCCTCGTGCAGTCTTGGTGTATACTGTGAGTGCATATCTTGACGCTATCATTGTTCGTGTAGTTGATTGTCACGTGTAGTTTGAGTATACGATCAATCAAGTAAGTCCCTTTGAGCCTCCTCTTCGCCTGCTAAGCCCTTCCACTCCAGGGCGTAGCACCGACTTTGCTATATCCAGTGCCATCACCAGAACGCGATGGCTTCCTGAGCAAGATCATCCACTCCATTAGAGACTACTACCCACTATGGCAGGTATGGACCCATATCGAGTTTATTCATGCGAGTCCGCGTCTCATCCGCGATACATGATCCGTATTTCCCCATTCGCAGCTCGTGTATCAATCCACGGTGTTTGTTTCGCGGTCCACGATCTCGCTCGGCATCCCACCCCTTCCGGAGAAGCTTCTCTCTCTTCCGGCGGTTGCCCAGTTCCTGATCCTCGTGACCTTGGTGTACGAATCGGCCGTTGGGATCTTTTCCGACGATCGTCCCGCGAGCAGCATCATCTTCGTCTTTCTCCTCATCAGTATCGAGGGTATATGCGGTGGACTCGCATAGTAAGTGTCTCCGCTCCTGCAGGGTCGCGAACGTGTACACAGGCTGACGTTCGGGTCTTGCAGCGTCAACGTATTCTACCGGATCAACCAGGAACGACCTGACCCGTCTACGGTGGTCGACATGGAACGAGCGAGGCAAGAACTCGAGTTCAAGATCGGCTCGTTGGGGTTCTCGGACTCGTCCGGTATCCTACTCGCAGCGCTGCTCGCCGTACCGACCGAGGTACAGCTCTGCAGAATACAAGTGGCGAGAATGAAGATGTTTTGCAAGGGGCTGTAGCAAGAACGACCCGGCACGTAGTTTCTGATTTTTCACGCCTTTTCAGAGCTTGGGTGCTTTAGGCTTCTGGGATCTCACATACCCGGACCTCGCCCCGTACTGTTTAGAGCGTCTGGAACGAGACTAGCTGCGCGTAGGAAGTGGGTTAGTTGGTAATGACGATAAGCTTATATAGAGGATACGAAACATATGACCATTCCATTAATATAACATTCTGTATATACATGGAATTCCTGCATCCCGAACGCACGCACGATAATCAAGGTTTAACTACAAGGCCGCAGGTATGTACAAGAATAAGACAACAAAACCCATGGATGGACATGGACGGTCAAACGAGCTACTGAAGTCGGGCATACAGTACAAAGTGCTTGGTAGGGGGATCAGGGGGTGGGCCTGGGCGAGCCAACGTACACTCCAAACGACTGCCACGTCTCCTGGAGGTGCTGTTGTTGAAGAGGTTCCTCAGCGACGCTTTCGTGCGCTCCGACATAAAGGTAGTTCAAGTCATCGTACTGCGGATATTGTTCCAGCGGCTGGGAACGTGACATGGGATCCGGATGCGTTCGATGAAAGTCCCCCCAATGGCGTGGTTGCGCAGACGGATCCCGGTAGTGGGACATGGGAAGTGTGTGGTGCGACAACGAGGGCACGGTGGTGGCGAACGGATACGGGGGATCGGTGTGGTAATGGTGTTGTTGAGTGTGGTAATACTGTTGTCCTTGATCTGGGGACCGACGTTGATACGTAGGCTGTCCGTACGAGTCGTATCGAGGGTCGGGGGAATGGTATTGATATCTTTGGGATGGGCTCTGGGAGGACGCGGATTGGGGGGCATCGGATTGGTAGTGGTGATATGGGTGCGATAGTGCCTGCGGTGACACGCTGGGATACTGCGCGCTTTCCTGGTTCGACCCATAGGTTGGCCCGGGTGACGAAGTGTTAGTATACGGCGCGTTTGATTGGAAATCAGAAGAAGGTATAGTGAGAGGGTAAAGCTGATGCCGTTCGGTTTGTTGCACCTGCTGTTGTTGCCAACTAGGCACGTCTGCTCGAAACCCTTCCAAAGACACCATGTGTGCATCTGCATCAGTGTAGTACTCGTCCCGCTGGGCGTTCGCCAGCTGCGTATTGAGGTCGCCCTCAAAGTTGGTCCATTGATCACGAAGCGTCGGGTGCAAGTTTGTAAAGCTAGGCATGGCTAGGTTATCAGGCACCGATTGTTGACTTGGTCCACCTGTGACACCGGGAGGACTGCGCACGCCAGAGCCTGAACCGTGAACCGAGGAAGTAACCGAGGAAGGTGCTTTAGTAGCCACGGTGTTGATGCGACCACTAAAAATAGACAATTCGTCTTTCGGTTTCCGCTCCGTCGATGGTGAGAAGATGTCCGTGTTCCGGACGACCGCAGATTTCGCCGTGCTATATACTTGCTCGGCTTTCTGGAGAAGTCGTTGAAGAATTGGCTGGGCGCGAGTATCATCAACGAGCGCAGATGCACACCACGGTTGGACGTACCAAAAATTTCACTGCACGGCCACCGTATGTCGATGCCTCCCTAAAGAGATCGACCGCCTGTAGATATTTAGTTGGTCTATATACACCAGAATGTTTCTTTAACTCACCCTGCGCAATTCCGCCATAGCAGCACCGGTGGTCTTAGATCGTGTCCCAGCACCTGACGCGTGCGTCACTACGGAAGACAACATCACCTAAGAACAACAGGGTGGGTAGCAAGTCAACGACCAACGCTCCCGCTCAAGTGGAAATCACCAACCGAGCTTGAAAAGGCATGCGTCCACAGCACCCAGAAACGCGCTATCTGCGCAGGGAAAAGGTCAAATTGAACGCGCAAATTCTTGAGTATTTCGCAAGCACTATGGTAGCCAGCCAAAAAGGACGGTGCATATTGGCTCTGCATCGGATTAGTAGGGTTGTTCGATACGGCCTCCGCAAAGAAGCATCGATGAATATATACAAGAACTAAATTGTTTTCAGGTATCAGGATTTTGTAAGAGAGCAAGTGACTCACCGAAGTTCCGATAGTTCAACGGCATGTAGTACTTCATTGCTTCTGCGAGTCCAGCACCCTCAACAGGAGCTCGTTGAGCATACTTTGGCAGCTCCATATCTCGCACCTTACGATCAAGCTCAATGATCGTAGAGTATTTGGGTACTTTTGCGATTTGCGTGTTCTGGATGACAGAAGAGACACACTCGTATCCAAATCGTGCTTTCCATGCAGGGACTGATGGAATCAACCGCTCAATGCAAGTTTTCATATGCAAAAGCACAATCACGCACAACTGGGGAGGACAGAACCATCGCCATCGATTGTGGGATCCGGGTCATTGGGAAGCTCGCAGTCCACGAACGGTAGATAAAACGTGGCCAAACGGCCGGTTGCAAGGCTCTGCGGAAAGATCGGATGAAATGCGGACGAGAACGTAAAGCGAAGGCAACTTACTTGCCACCCATCCGTGATAAACAGCTCCCAAAATAGAGAGCGGCGCTTCTGAACCTCTGAACTTGACAACTGCCAACGAGCACAATCACGATCTATTCCTCTATGAGCTCAGACACGATCCGCGAACGGAGAACCCACGGAGTCCAATCTACACGTTTGAAAACCTAGTGTAAGTAAAGCATTTAACTAAAGCGGGATCACTTACACTCTGCGCTAGCTTTGTTGCAAGCCCAAATATACCCCAAGTGCATTCAATACTGTTTTCGCCACTAACCAGTCCTTGATAGATGGCTAGCAGTGCCAGGGTCTGGATGGTGGTTACTGATGGTGGTCTGTCCAGCACTGGTTCCAGGTTCAACGCTGCACGCGTCAAATAGCAGTACTTATTAGCTTCCTCATTATCAGGCGCAGGGGGAAGCGAGTTATCGGTGAGAGCGCCAAAGCAAAAGATGACAAAAAGTAACGCCAGCTCATGGGAAGTCTTTCCTTGCGGTTGCGTCGATCCGCCCGACGAACTCGAGGGTGCGACAGAGCCCGGGAGAAGGAGGTCAGAAGCCTCGCTATACCACAGAGGGAGGCACTCTTCCAGAAGCTGTTTCTTGGTGACTGCACCGAAAAACCAAGGTGCCTGAGACAGGTACAGCTCGCATAATTGACGTGCCCGCTGCCACGGCGGTAAATGGTTTTGGATGAGATAATTTATGTCAACGGCGTCAGTGAAAACAGGGGCAAGAGGAAATGTCTTGGATAAATGCTTGATAGGGTCAGGAAGGTCACTTAGGGCTCGATCCTTGCTCGAGGGTGGAGTTGACATTGTTGCAGGCTCTCTTGACTCGCCCTTGCAAACAGAATAATTGAGTGCGAGGAAGGAACTGACACTTGTCAACTTACGATCAGTAGGCTCTTTATAACGCCGCTTCAACAAACAATACAATAAAATGCGCGAATATCACTCACTTCTGAGCCAGCGGAACGACCATAGAAGGTCGCAGCACCATCGTCTCGTAGGGCAAGCGTTCCAAAAGCCTCTATGTATTGGGATTCGTCGTCAACACGCTCGGTTGTCTTTTGAATCTTATCCTCGTCGACAGCAACGTGTAGGTCGATGATTGACTTGACCTCGAGAAGATCTCGACGCAACAAAGGGTGGGGTTCGCGTGGTGCCACGCTTAGCTGCAAGACAGCAACTGCATCCTCGAGCTGTCGGATGCGATCACTCATGAGTAATATCTTGTCGTGCAACTTCTCCGTATCGGCAAGCACGAAACTGGCGAGAACCGGTGCGTTAAAAGGCCATTTGGGTTCTTGGACACAAAACATACCGAGTGCCCTGGCCAGTCGTCAGTTTGCCTAAGTTAAAGTCTAATAATTCTGTTCGGGTGCGGTCTCTGTACGCATACCGTTGGGACATATTGCTGAGCATCCACGACGTTTGCATGACGAACAGGGGACCGTTTTATCGCACTTTAATTTTAGTCTGAAGGGTGATGTCGGTATGACTTGAACCGACACGATAAACAGTGAAAACAGACCGTCGGCATTCTGCGCAAGACATCACGCCCCGATTCCGCTTCTGCTCCTTGTCGATCGCCCTCTGAGCCTCCTTACTCTCCTGGCGAGCATTTGCCTTGTGTGCTTGTGGCATGCCAAATAGATTTATGGAGAACTGAGAGTCGGAATGACCGAGGGCAAAAGGGGAAGGACAAGGAGTCCAAGAATGCTGGCATGGGCCTTCTGAAGTGGGATATAGTAATAATTCAGGAGTAAACGCTGTTAGGTAAAACCGTCACAAGTAATTGCCGGTTCTTGCGAATGGAAGAGGACTCTCAAAACCCTCTGTATGATCAGACATGTCGCTTCCAGCAGGCTGTACCCTGACTCGAAATGTCCTGCAGTCACGCTTGTCGCTGGTCGACATCTTTATTTTTGTAAGCTGCCGCCCATTTTCATCGCCGCAGCATCACCTCTCAATCCGCGATCATATCATGTCCATAATTATCGGAACGCGTTCTTGCTTGGCGTGATTTCATGCTAGCGCAAAACATTCATGATCTCGTACACACAACCTCATTGTCGACTGAAAAAAGGTCAGGTAGGGGCCACTCGTTCTACGGACTTACGATTGGAGGAGAGATCGACGTGGATAACTTATCTATACAGCATGTGATGATGAGATCAAGATCAAAGATATTTTAGGTGCGATGCCAAACTCAATCGTAAAGTGTGGTATAGTAAAAGCTCCGAAACAGCTTGCATGTGGCAAGTACAACGTTTGCGACTTCAACGAACCCAGTAGAGTCTCAGTCCGGAATCGCCGGACAAGATATATTCTAAATACTGTGCACCCTCAGGGGGTTAAAACTACATATGGACGAGAAAGATCCATCAATAACGTGCAGAGAATCGTCCCAAACAATTGAAAGTAGGTGAAAGGAAGGAAGGAAGGAAGCTAGTCGGACTTTTCCCTGGTACCCGACGGGGCCCAACCAAACCAGCTGGTTGGCCTTGCAGCGCGTTCCGAGCCTGGCCCCTTCCCCCTTGCATCGACCTCATAGCCCTCCGCATCGCTCGGTTCATCAACTTCTTCGAACCTCCCCGTCCCCCGCACCCGCAGCTCAGAATCAGAAGAGTTGCGCGAAGAAGCTTCAAAAGAATTAGAAGCAGCAGGAACAGGCCTCGATTGTGGTTGCGGCTCCGCCTTGGTCTGACGTCTGCGGTCACGTGTAGACTGGGCGGAATCCAGGTGTATCTGTGAGCCAGCGGGAGTCCGCCAGGCTTTCTCCGTGGCGGAGCCGGAGGCAGTTGCACCCTGCGATATAAACGCGGCACCCGATGCGAGGATCGTAGGTCCGTAAGAGCGCCAGAGGCCCGCGACGAGTTGGGCGGGGCCAGACACTGGGTCACCCAAGGACGGAGGTGCACCTACCGCGACTCCGCCCGTGCCAGGCGCAAAAGGAACTTGTTGCTGTCCAAGCGCACCAACAGTCTGGTCCCACAGCGCACGAAAGCGTTCTTGTACGAAGCCGTACAAACGCGCCTTGAAGGAGGCGAGAGTGGCGTCAATCTGTGACTCATGCGAGTGGAGGAAGGGCTGGAGGTGATTGATGTAGATATACGAGGATCCACGAGTTTGAGGAAGTACAAGGTAGAGAAGAAAGAGCGTTTTCATCAAATAGTACATTGGGATCCTGTGGTGTCGATCTGCGTTTTAGTGGATACGAGGTCGCACGACAGATTGACTGACCAGGACACAAGCCACTCCGCGACGTATTCAACCCCAACGATGCAACCAAGCACGGACCAGTACATGAGCCATCGTTCCAGGTCCTCCTCAGACGCAGGTCGCTGAGACAGTGTTTTATAGGATGCGTAGCCAGGATAAAGGAAGGCAACGGCCGAACTAGCAAGCCCGACGGATTCGCAACAACAAACGCGCGAGATAAAATTTAGAACGATACCTTATGATGCATGAAGTCAAGTAGAAGAGCATGGCGGTGGATGTCTGGTGATTTAGATGTAGAGCCTGTCGAACAGTCGAAGAGGTGTGCGGCGACTCGGACACGTTTCATGGCCACTCTGCCAGATTAGTAAACATGCTTACGTGTTCGCGGAACCAAACGCGCTCATTAAGAGCGCGTCACGTTGGACGCGACCGTGTCTCCTCGTCCACTACATCATGGCGCGAAAAAAGAAGGCTCGTCTCACGCGAAAGAAGAAAGCCGATAAAAAATACGACAAGCAGGTACCTGGAGGACTCAGTGAGCGCAAGTTTGCCGCCCTCAGTCAGGAGTACGGCTCGTTCATAGGTGAGCTCAAGCTTGGTCACGGAGATGGTATCATAGCTAATTTACAAGCACAGATGAGGACTCTGATCACGAACGGCGTGAATACCGTTCGGGAGATGTGTATGCCACGCTATTTGTGTCTACCCATCTGATCCGGTATCTGACCGTGATCTCAGGGCCTACCTAGAACACCAGGACTCAGGAGACAGTGGCGAGGCCATGAAAGACAACCATTGGATCGGGAAAATCGGCGAGATCCGAGGAGATAGTCCTGATAATGTAAGAGCCTTTTCAATCATGTGTCTGACTAATATTCGCTCTCGTTAGGTATGGGTTCGTGTACAGTGGTTCTGGTCGCCACAAGAGGTAGCAGCGGTCATTAAATCTTTGTAAGTTTCCTGTATCCTCAGTTGTTCTCGGTGCTCAGACTAGATCAAAGTGATCCCACCATTTGTGGCAAGTACGAAAAGTTACTTTCAGACAATCATGACATTGTTTCAGTTCATTGCTTTGTCAGTGAGTACACATTGTCTATTGAGGTGGCACGTAATATATTCGATTCATTAGATCATGCGGAAGTCAAGAACTTTGATGAGACTTGCATTTACCAAATCCCTATCGGGGATGAAGAGTGGTTCACGAGGTACGAGTTTCTGTATGATGCAAGAAGGATCACGGTGGGTTGCTATCTCTCTATTCTAGCCCTCGCACTTAGGATTCATGCTTGACTTTGTATCCAGCCCAAGGTGACACATGTTGCCTGCTGCATCTGCAAGATACCATATACCCCAGGAGCAGAGAAGATCCTCCACTTTTGTCCGCGTCCATGCTGTCGCAAATTCTACCATCAGTCATGCTTGGTGAAGCACGAGTATGTGGAGGAAACTCGTAAACACAGGCTTATGGAGACTTGGCCTGGAATTGACAGGACAGCACCTGTGGAGAAAATTTGTGGCTTATACCGCCCAAGGAAGAGGCAGAAGAGACATCATTCCGAGTCTGACTCGGGAAAGGAAAGTGACCGTGACCCCCTTTCACGCTTTCCAGCACAGTTAGTTGCCATTGCGGAGCAGCCAATTGTTAGGGGGACCCAGGGAGGAGGGGTCGTTGGGAACATCGCCTCTGTTGCTGCTGCCAGGCAACTTATCTACAAGTCACTGACCGAGGGTGTCGTTATCCCAGATGACTGGGACTCGAAGATTGATACTTCCACAACGTCATTTCCGGACACTGATCCCTTTCCTAATTGCATCTGCCCAAATTGCTACAGTCCCATTTAAACCCTCTATCGGCATTTCACTCATTACAGCATATCAATCTGCATTACATTTATCCTCACGAGATCATAATCCACCCGTCCATCATACCCACTATTCCATACAAGTGATTCATTGAATACAGGTCTCCCAATCGTCCAAACTTCATTGAGACAAAAATATTTGAAAGTGAGTGCAAGATCGAATATTAGAACGGAAAACAGTAAAATACTAAACGCATGATCACGCATGCTACTGCCCCTCCGAAACGCGGCTAGTCCTAATTGTCGGGAATACTACGAACCGAGATCCAAAAACATACGAACGAGACATCCAGTGTGCCAACCAAACATCAAATCTATGCTCGATGCTAAACCCGCGCGGAAACCAGAGCGCGCGTCAACCGTCGTCGCTGTCGCTCGCCTTGCTTGTTCGAGCCTTTGTCGACCGCGCAACAGAACTCGAAGAGCGGCGCTCGTCGTCCTTGCGTTTGCGTTTGCGCTCGGTTTCGCGCATGTTGAGTCGTACGCCCCATCTAGCGAGTTTCTTTAAAACACCGCATGAGCAAAATACGTAAACCGATATCTAGACCAAGACGCTAACCTTTGTCAGTTCCGTGGACGGCTGTAGTCCGGGAAACTCTTTCGTCGAGTAAATCCTGAACGCCCCACCAAAACATTCCGCTTGGACGGGGAGGTCACCATGACCCTCCATTCGCGAGAATATGTCAAAATAGCGGTACCGCAGAAAGAACTGACCCTCTGTCTTGACTGCCAGATCCTAAAAGACGATCGTCAACGACATGTGCCGCAGCGCCGAGGAAGCACGCGACTGACTGCAAAAGGAAAGACCAATGCCTTTCGACCCTGATGCTCGATAGTCGCAGGTTGGATAAAGGTTGCGCCGGATAACGCGGTCATGCAATTCATGTCTTCTGTGATGGGTTGGTTCCAGAAATATGTAATTATACGTTGACTGGGTGTGGGAGGTAGTTGCGTCGTTGGTGGGGCAGCAGACCGTGTGGGCAGTGTGAGGGGCGGCAATTGTATAGACGCCAGGTTTGAATGGGGGTGGTAGAGGGGCGCGCGCGATGGCCCGGGCGGTTGATGGAGTGGAACATGTGCCTGGTGGTGGTAGTCCCGACCCTGTGTTAAAGCGGACGGATCCCGCGCTGCGGTGGGCACTGGGAAAAGATCGACATGGCACAAGAGTCCAAGGGTATTGACCTCGCTTCCCAAGCGTGAGCATAGTGTGTCTCGTGAGGGCGGATGGGCACGTCGTGGGCGCTACTTACGAGTAATCCTCGATTTCCCTCTCATACTGTGCTCCCGTGCCGTGATTGAACACTTGGAATAGCTTGAGTAATACGACTGGCGGGGGATCGAGCGGACGTCGATCAACCCTTGCATACCTAAGAGACAGACACAGCGTCAGAAATTTGGTGGTGAGAGGATAAGAATAGCAGGGAAGAGGATTACTTTCGACCCAAGTCAGCCTTTTGAATTTCGGTCAATTCTGCGCGGAGTGTTTGGCCCGCGAACGAACCAGAAACGAAATGGATGGGGAGGTTGATCCAAGAGTTGCTCGTCCGACGAGGGGGGTTGGATGGATGCATCAAGGCATCCATGAACACACGAGGAAACAAGGATGGACGATGGATTCACGGCGCTGATCAAACCACTTTGGGTGCAACGCCGATCAGGTCGTGTTTTGCGCGAGCTGGACGGATATGGGGCAGACGGGGCAGCGTTCTCAAAGTTGAAAAAGGCGAGCTGGGTCTCTTTGGATATCCAGGGCTTCCTCGTTCCAAATTGAGACGCATGCTTTTTTGCGGGTGCCGAATTTGAGTCGCCAAGCCAACTCATGCCCGCAGGAAAAGCCGGAGAGCAAGAGTGCCAACAGGATTCGACAACTATTGTGTGGACGTCGGTCTTATGTACCAAACCGAACTGCACCCTCATATTCGCATCTTTGTTTCCACCGAGCTTCGAAAATCGTCCAGTTTCCCGGAACACGGCGCAATGGCGGTGACAGTGTGGTCAACCACGCCTTCTAAATTTACCTTCGTTGTGACCACTTGTAGCACGATGACTCATAAGTGGGGCCATGTGATGGGGTTCCCGCCACTTTCGCTAGCCTCGTGCCAGCAGCCACTACCTCGTTTGGCATATCCCGACGAGTAGCGGATTGTACTCCATCACCCGGCAAAGTTAATATGATCAACTAGGGACTGCGCAGCAAGCGATCGTCCACCTGTCAACGGCACATGACGTTCACAAACCGGGCTACCTGCCCAAGTATGACAGGCGCGACGACAGCGTCCGCGCACGTCATACAACTCCTGGAATCCCTCTATAATATTGGAGTGTTCATCAAGTTCGTACGCTATCCGTAATACATTAAACCACCAGGGTGTCCGATGTAGTAACGCAATCGGTGGTCAAATGATGCTAGCGGCAGTGTCCAGGTTTCAAATGGGTAGGTAAAATCAAGGTGGGGAGGGGAGGAAAAGGGAATCGCAAGGAAAGTACAAGTAATCGTGGATAGCTTATAGAATGCGAGTAATATGAATGGGAGATTGTGACTAGCTAAAGATTTTGGCATAACGTGCAATTCACGGATATCTTTTCACGGAATGCAGCAGCTGGAAGAGTAATGAATGAGATGAGCTATGGGAATCCATGAGCGGGACTTACGGAGTGCGATGAGAGCGGTGAATACGCCTATGCAGGCTACGTAGATAAAACCATACTTGATGATCTGCCGGAGGGTCAGAAAACGGACATTCGAATCACACAATGTCACTCACGATCCGGCGACGTTGCTTTCTCTGCTTCAAAGAGTACAATGGGGCACGAATTTGTTTCGATGGGCGCAGCCAGACTAATGCGTTGGTCAGTAGTAATCACAGCCAAATAGCAAGTCGTCTTACACAGGACCATTGCGTGCAGTCGGTCAATGTAGGGTACGAGGATCGGTGGCGTCATCATGAAGAGCAGGAAGTGGCCGAGTAAGAGATCTGAACTCCAGAGAGATAATTCGATAACCTTCACCACAAATTCACGAGCAGGTTGCGACATCACGTGGGACCCGAGACCACGGCCGTACCATCGACCTGTCCACCACGCGCGGTTGGTTTCGTCATGCTTAAACTCGCGAGACAAGAACACAGCAATCAGGATCTTGTGGACGGCACGCTGAATAGCGATAACCGCAATGATACCAAGAACCGCGTGAGACGCGTTCCAGGTTTCCAGGAACCACTACAACATGGTTAGTCTCGGCCATCCTGCTAAAATATCGTATCACGTACGAGGAACTCGAAGAACCCGAGCATTCCTACGACACCAAGAATGTGCGCAATGGAAGCCATGAGAGACCCAAACCTAGGGAAGGTGGGATCCATCATGGGTCCGAGGAACAACGATACGAGGAACAACACAAGGAGCACTGCGGCATTCCAGACAATGGGTCCGAGGGAGATGACAGCGATGCGGATCAGTGGGCTCGGAGGCAGCCTTCCGGTAGTGTCGGGGAACGCCTTCACGAACATGTACGCGATGATGAATAATACCGCCATCACAACCGGAAAGATAACCTCGGAGAAGATTACATTCCGCCACTTGGCGCGAGGAACATCGCCTGAAAGTTTCTCAGATGGCAGGCCGAGTTTCTTCTTCTTGTACCCAGTAATCATCGTTCGTGACAGCCGACAATACCCGATCCAGGAGTTGTTGTGTGAACGCGAGTTTCCACGGGACATCCACCGTAAGAATTCCCTGAAAAGGAAGATGAATCAGGGCAAGTTGAAATACACGAACATGACCTTACCGATAGTCGATGATGAAATCAGAAAACACGAATTGGTGAGGATTAAACAGGAAAGGAGCGACACACAATGCGAGAATGGAGATCCAGAAGTAGATGAGATATGGTGTCCACCACGCCATCGTGACGTAGAGAAGCATGATCAATGTTCTCATCCCGAGGTATATGCTTGGGCCAGCGAAACGAGAGAACAGGATGCTGAAGGATAGGCGGGTCGTAGCGAAGCCACGCCCGGTGGCAATGTACCTGGCACCACCGAATGTAAGGTTGCTGATGATGGAATGCGTGTAAATTTGGGTTGAGAAGACCTCAAACACCGCTGAGAGGGACAAGAATTGCTTCCCAAGTCGAATGATCGCCCGTCCAGTGCCACGTTCGACCAATTCTGATACACAAATGAGACCCATTACCGTTATGTCAAGTCGAGGGAAGAATTACCTTGAATGAAGAGCGGCAAGAACGCAATCATGAATACCAAGAAGATACTGATGATGCAGCGTTCGATCCACTCGAAGACGGGACTGAGATTGTAGCAGCCTGGGAGTGCGCTCCCGCTCGACGTGTACTCGCAGACCTCGACCGAAGAATTAAGAGTCCCCAAAAACACCACTGTTAACGTGATTAGCACACATAGGAAGGATTGGCTCAATGGAACGTACTCGTCACAACGAAGCATTGGACGGCCAGGATGACCAGCATATTGTTGATGTGGAAACCAGGATGGCCATAGTAGAAAGTCAAGAACCGATCGATCGGGAGTTGGGTCCCCAAGTAATAGTATTCTCGACTGAGCATTTGCTCTCCCATTCCCGTCCCGATCTTCGTCTGGAAGTTCAAGATGGTACCAAAGCCAAGATCACGACCCTTCCCACACTGATAGTATTCTGTGTGTTTGATGCGACCGCCGCGACCTATGGCATTCATTCCAGCAAAGATATCCTCGTTCAGGTGCAGTCCTTTCTGAGCCTTGGAAACACCGCCACGAGTGTTCATGTAAAGCGCATTCAGGAAATCGGGGTGACCATAGTGAAGCTTTCCACCGATCCATGCCCACGAACGTGCAGAGAGCGTTCCGAACGTCTGTTCCTTTCCAGCAGCGATATCTCCAAGAATACCTATGTTCTCTGAAAAGATGTACTCGCGAGCACCAACAATAGCAACCGGAGGCTTCTTGAACTCCTTATGGCCGAGCTGAGCGTATGGGCTCTGGCTCGACACAGAGTACTCTTCAAATTCACCGAGGACGTTACGGATCTTGAGACATTCTTCGAGGTAGTTGTCTTGGTTGGCATCAATAAGCTGAAGGTACTCGCCACGGTAGAAGACGATTGCGTGGTTCTGGTTGTCCGATTTTCCGTCACCAAGAATGGGGTTACCAGGAAGCTCGATGCGGAACTTTGGCCGACGACGTCCAGTCTCTGGGATGAACTCTGAATGGCCGTCAATGAGGGCTGAGAAGAGGCGAGGATCACCGCCCTCCTTGCGTGGTGGCTCTTCTTCCAGGTAAGCAATCTGAAGATCAGGGTACGCACGCAAAAGGAACTCGGCGTTCTCATGTTCCTCCTTGTTGAATTTGGAGTAGCGCTGCATCGAGACAACGAATTTGAACTTGCGTCGAGCCATCCGTTCCAGCTCACGCTCCAGTTTGTCGGTGTTTCCGCCGAAAAGTTGAACGACCTCGGGATTCTCGACGCGGTAGAGAAGCTTGATGGCCTTGGCATAGTTCATCATCCCGGAAACCGTGCGGTAGAGTGTCTGCGCGCGCAGTGACGCCCAGATCCGCGTGCGGAGCGTAAACTCAGGAGCAGCGCTCTTGAACCCAATACAGTAGAAGGGGAGGTCATCCATCTTGGACTGGCCTTTCTCGTCTGTACCAAAGGGGGCCGTGTTGTTAAACATTGTCGACTCCTCGGCGAGAATCTTGGTGTCCTTGACGAAGTTGTCCCATTCGACAGGATGAAGCTGCTTCAGATACTCGAGAAGAGTGACACGAGCGTGCTGGTCCTCTTCACGGATAATCTCCCTGAGAGATAGGAGAATCTGAAGCACATATTAGCGCAGGTTATGGCGTACTTTTCATGCAACATACCTTCTCGTTATAGTGAGGTGTAAGGACCGTGAACGTCGGCATTGCATCGACCGGTATAGGTTCAGGGAGATCGATAGTGAGGGACTGAGCGAAGAAAGATATCCGACGCTCAGCTTCACTGCCGGTTGGGAAGAACTCGCCCTTGAATCCCTTGTCGCTCTGCGAAATGAAGAAGGGCGGTGCCCGTAAACTGCGTTTCCCATCCTGGCCCGTGTCGACCTGATGGTACAATAACTTTTGCACATGTTCGATGGACAGCAAATGCTCGCGGTACATGGAGATGATGACGGCATTCCATATTTGCGAGACGAGCACCTAACTCAGGGTCAATGCGATGCGGAGCTGAAGGTGTTGACACTCCATACCTTTGGCTTGTACTTAATTTCCATCTCCCGCGTGGCAAGCAACTTGGCGTAGATCCGCTTGGGTAACCGCGTGAAGATGTCCTTCCATGGGGTCCAAATCGAAAGTCCAATCATGAATGACCGCGTGATACTGAACACAGTGTTCCAGATGATGTACCAGAGGAAAGTATCCAAGAAGAAGAGGACCAGATCCATGATATACATGATGGTCAAAGCGAATGCTGCTTGGTTGGAGCACAGGGATGGGCCAAAGTACTTGTCGGTGCAGCCTTGGATCTTCATGTTCACCATCACTGCAATAGGATCACGGAACGAGAGAGTGAGGAAGAAGTACGATTCCGTAGCTTTACAGCCGAAAACGAGAGCCCACAATGCAAGCGAGGCGAGTCTTGCCTGCAGAGGTAAGCCTGGATATGATGCAGTGAAGGTCTGGCTGGCGAGATACTTCCTCGACTTTCCGGCAACCCTGTCGCCAAACATGCGACCGGAAGGCATGACAGCAAACAAGAGGGTAGCGACAACCGAGATGAAGAACTGTACAATACCAAGGATGAGCGCGAGAGAACCGGAATCACCGCCTGAGCTAAACTCCGCGATGGCGATGTAGACCGTTGGTCCAGCAGTCAATGCTAGAGTGATGAACAAGAATAACAATCGACGAGAGAGATGTGAGGTATTGTTCCAGGTAGCAGGGATATACGAGAATTCCGCAATAGTAGCAGCGATCATGATGAGCGTGGCTACAGCACCACCCAGAGCCGTTACGGACCATGACAAGGCAGGAGAATTGACAACAGTGTTATCCGCTTTGGTGATCTGATAGACTTTGGGGGAGTTGTATGCCGTGTAGAACCAGTATAGAGAGACGTGAATGACCCAGATTCGGTTGAAGTTGACTAGCAGGTGACCAAAAGAACGCTTCTCGTAATATGTCTTGAAGAACGCTCGATTCCAGTCAATGCGGTCGAACTTCATATACCGATGGGATGGCGGCAAGTCGATCAACCTCGTCTAAGAACGTCTCGCATGAGTACCGAAATATGCATTTGGAGTAGAAGAATACCTTGTCTGAAAGCATGATCCGGGCGATGCCTTCTGGATACCAGAATAACTGATTGACGTCATCATAACCAATGATGTCGACGTGATCCCTTTCTTTGCGTACGAATCTGCCATCGACGACCTCGTAGCCTTGATCACGGATGAAGAGATAGAGAGGTTTAACGACTGCACGAAGGTAGAGTCCCTCGGGAACCGGATCGACACGGCTCTGACACTCCGGGGAGCGGTAGTAGTCGTCTGCGCACTTGAAGATGAAACAGAGACACTCTGGGACGAATCGGACCTGGGCAGCCTCGCCCCAAAGAAGGAGGTAAAGGGCGATTTGACGCAGACGGTCGTACTGACTCATGTTGTTCATCGCCTGGCGCCAACGCTCCACGGCGGTCCGCAAAGATTTTTCGCTGACATTGCGGAGTGCGTTGCGTCTCGTCGATCTGAGTCGCTGGAGGCCGGGGTTTTGCACGTGGCCGACGGCATCATCAAGATCGAGTTGGGCAGCGAAATACCATTTTCGGTAATTCGCATGTTCACCGCCGATGTAATCGGCATGAAGTGTCAGCAGCGCCTGGTTTGGTGACATTCTCGATGCCCGACTGTCCAGAAGCTGCATCAAGAAATCAAACTACCAGAAATGCTCATCAGTAACGTTACAAAAAGATGGAAAAAAAAGGAAAAAGACAGACCATGTTCCGCATCGAGTCCCGTTGGAAACCAAACTTTTGGGCCAGGTCAAGGAAAATATCCTCTATTTCTTCCTTGGACAACGGTATCTGGCGCTCTGTCGTCCAAGCAGGGTACTGGTCCTTCACACCAGAAGGCGGAACGTACTCGACAAATGCGGTGGCGCTCGACTCTGACGGTCCCACCCGCGACTGTCCCAGCGACTCCGCGGACGGTGCATATCCACGTCCATAGACGTCGATGTCTGAATCCGTATCTTGTTGTGCTAGAAAGTCATGTGAACAACCGGCAGGGTGCGCTAAACGTGGGTGCTCACCGTAGGGGTCATATGTCCCATTGTGATCGTAGTATCTCTCTGGGTCATTCAGGCCGTTGTTGCTGCTGTCGGACGCATAGGTGTCTCTGCGCCCGTACGAGTCGACGTTGTCAGAGTCGTTGTCGCTGTATACGTATCTACGAGGAAACGATGCCGAGGGGCCGAATGGATCTGCGTGCTCGAGTGTT
>JBBPKY010000470.1:0-20759 GCA_038089495.1 Xerocomellus dryophilus
TTCAGAATACAGGGAGGGAAAATGCGTGGAAATATTACTTCCGGAAGCCAGTTCGCGATCTCTGCAATAGATAGCAGAGCAACACAGCGATGAGGACGTCCCCTGCTGCAGTGGTCGCATAGGCTGACATCGAAAGAGTCTGCACGCAGCGTCGGCGGACTGTTCATAAGACGGGGTTTACTTCACTTACCTTGAGAGAGGAAAGCTGTACAAAGGTGTCGAAATGTAGACTGAGCGTACATGAGCAAAGCTTTGACGAGAAGAAATATGAAACAGAAACATACGCCTTGGCAGCGTAGGCTATGCGGTATCGCTGGTGTCAATGACGTTTATGGACAAAGCCGGCTGCCACTCACTGAGGACCATAACTATAGACATAACTATTAATGTGGGCAGAATGAGCTTGGGAGCACGTAACTCACCGAATTGAGCAATGACCAATATCACCTAGGGGAAAATGTCTAAGAAATCAAATTGCGTGTCCCGAGACACAACTTACAACTGAGCCAGTGGCAAGCCAATTCTTGTTGCTGACTGTGAGGAGACTCAATGGCGGAACTCAGTGTCAGCGAAGGGTACGAACGTACGCTTGTAAACGCGAATCGCCAGGAAGCACTGAACAAAGAGTGTAGTGAATGCCTGGCGTGTAGAGTGAGCCAGGGAAGAGCAGTGAAGCAGAACAAGCGGCGTACATTGAAGAAGATTTGGACCTGGATTATGAAACGGGTCAATAACGGCCGGCGAACGGAAAATATCACTTACGATCAGACTCCTGGTGGGGAGTGAGCGTAAAGGTTTCGTGAACGGGAACCCACTCACCAGACAATTTTTCCGAGCTCTTCGATCGCCCCGAACTCGGTGACGAGATATGTGTAGACTATGGATGGATTAACACACACCGGGGGGACATGATTGCACTTGCCCATATGCGTAATCAGGGCCTGATGGCAAGTGTCTGAGAAAAGAACACAAGTGACCTGCAAAAAAAAGATTGGGATGGGACCGAAAGGAATTTGTGTAAACGGACGAGAAGCTTGATGTACCACGGGTCCGAAGGATAGTGAGTACAGTAGTACCAGGTCTGAACGCACGTGACTAGCGCCCGCTAGTTTAATACCGCGGAAATGAAGATGCATTGGCACACACCTCCGTACAGACTATGAGAGGGGCATGAGTACGGATAATTGGTGGATGCACAGTGAAACGAATACTCACACCGCTGCAACGACGACCCCAATGAGGAGAGCACCGTAACTGGAAGGGATGATCGTGTGACTGGACAGGAGGGAAGGGACATACATATTATCCAGGGCTACCATTGGTGGAGGCAAGGTAGTAGAACAGGGAGGGGGACGAGGCCATAGCAGTTGGAGTTCCGGCTATTTGAGAGACACTGCGAGCAAAAATCCAGATCCGGCAGGCTAGCCCAATCGCCACGTCGTTCAAGGCAGTCGATCAAGGTGCTAGCAGGTTGCGTTCCTCTGACAGTGCGTCGCAACCGTCCAAAGACGTCTCGCAGCCATAAGATTTGTCAAATGCCCCTATCTTGCGCCGAATTCCAGGCTGTCATTGCACTCGATCTCCCGGGCGGACACCTCACCATGGTTACGATTTAGGGGCCAGCCTCCAATGACACTTTGCAATCTGCTCATCAAAGGGGGTCCCCATCTGACACGACACATCGAGGCACCAGCATAATCGCTGCCTGTCAAAACAAACACATCGTGCGCACACGGGGAACTCAGACAGGCAAAAAATACCTCGAAAAGACATCGTTGTTCGAGCGAAGCGAGTTCCTGGACCTAAGTCCATGGCCAGGTCCCAGATCAAAAATTGTCTGCCGCCAAAGGTACTATCCTTAATAGGTAATTCCGATGGCTTTCGGGTAATCAGTCTAAGGCCTTATGACTTAGACTCCTCCACCAGATTGTCCGCTCGCGCCGGTGGGCTAAATCGAACTATTTCATGTTCGCTACACACTGACCTGGCTCACTTGCGGGTCCAGGGCTGCCCGGACTCCCCGAAGGCCATGGAATAAATATTTCACGTGACGAGATGATGAATTTTAGTTGGAAATCAGCCACAACGGACCATATATAGTATTCCCGAGCCGGTGAAAACCTTACGCTGGTTGGGTGACTCGGGTCCAAGAATAACACCACCGTCCGATACCCAGAACGAGTTCTTGATGCCCCCAGCTGACAAGGCAAAAGCTGCAGGTGTCAGTGTCACTTCTTTCTTTGACCTCAAAGCCGAATTAGCCAAGAAATCGGACGAGTTTACGAGGACGAAAGCAGCGGGCGGTCTCAAGTACGTTCCAGGTGAAGGGCGGACGCGACCAGACAAGGTATATATCCCATGCTTCACCGTCCCGTAGTCGTCGTTTGTAGAGGAAGTTGAGAGTGCTGACGGTCCGATTTTCCCCATGCTCTAGAAACCGACCGTATGGACCCGATCGAACAAGGGCGTACATGGTCGTGCGGCGCGCGACGTCGAACTCGAAGCAGTGAGCAAGGTGACTGTCGAATCAGCGCGAGCGGCGCTGGAGCGCAAGGCCAAGGTGTACGAGAAGTTGATGAAGGGCAAGTCGGGAGGGTTGAGCGAGAAGCAGTACGAGGCATTGTTGGTAGACGTGCGTGTTTCTTTTCCCTCTTTGTGTGTGTGAAAGACCCGTCTGCTCTCTTCTGCTCTTGGTCTTTTCACTGGGCTGTGTTCTGACGCGGCCGGTAGTTTGATTCAAAGGGCGTCGATCCTTACGAATCGGATAGTGATGACGTGGACGAGTCGTTGACTGTCCCTGCCAAACCGGACGATGAAGAAGTATGTTTTTCGTCCCGTTCTTCCGCGTGCATGGTCCTCATTCGAGACGCAGGACGATCCTATCATTGAATACGAGGACGAGTTTGGGCGGTTACGAACAAGCAGACGATCGGAGGTACCACGTCATCTCCTGCCCAAATCACAAAACGAGGAGGAAGACGTCAACGATGCGTAAGTTGTCTGGGTCCTTTCGTGAATTGTGTCTCATGTGCATGGTGTGTATGACAGGGACGTCATTCGTGCGTATATGCGTAAAAAAATAGCTGTCCTCGTCACTGACCCCTTTGTTCTTGTTTGCCTAGATAATCCTGTCAACTTCTTCCCCGTGTACGAACCCTCCGCTGAACGCGTCAAGGCTGTGCAAGACGAGCTCGCAGACGCAAATAATCCTCTCTCCTCACACTACGATGCATCAAAAGAAGTCCGCGCAAAGGGTGCTGCGTTCTACCAATTCTCTGGAGACGACGAAACGAGAAAGAAACAAATGGAAGATCTCAGAGGGGCGCGCGAAGAGACGAAGAAGACGCGAGACGATCTGGGCGCGACGGATGTACGACCCGGCGAAGTGGAGGGCATGCGCGAGGAGAGTGGGCAGTCTACGAGTCGAGCGCTGGAGAAACGCAAGCGAGAGATTGAGGAACGACGAGCCTTGTTGGAGGCAAAGCGCAGGAAGACAAAGGTAACACCGGAAGGCAATGGGGATGGGGTGACCGGACAATCCCCGAGCTCAGTGATGTTTGTGGCCAGTGACCCGTTCGTGGCGCTGGAGAAGAAGGCTGTTGCATCTACCTCACATACGCCTGAAACTTCGGAGATGCACACCATCAAGGGTGGATATTCCGAGGCCGATGCATTCCTAGCCCAGCTGGAGCAAGAGATACTCAAAAAGTGACCATTGATCCCAATGTATTTTGGACCTGACATGGTAAGTTATATAGAGCCCCCACTAGTGTATGGTATTGATTAAAGCACTTCCAAAACTAGCCTCTCTGGCCATCTCAACGAAAACAGCTGCTTGCTTATACTCGACTATCAAAACACCCTTCCTTTGGTATCTCCCCTTCAACGGCTTCATCGCTGTCGCATGTCCACACTTTATCGTTACCTGGCTGTCGTTGGGTTGATCTCGGACGAAAGACAGCAACACATCAAAAGCCAGGTTGGGAGCGAACCCTCCAGGAAATATGATGGGATCGTCCCCGTAGAGGGTGTCTCCGACGTATAACATGCTTTCTTTCGCGTCCCATACCGCCAGTTGGTCTGGCGTATGTCCGGGGGTGCGCAAGACCGACACCTAGAGGTGCGTTGCCAGGGGTCCATGTTATGGAATAGAGATGGGAGGCAAGGTCGAGTTTGTATGGCGGTGTGGGAATACCCAGCTTGTCGCACAAAGAGTGGGAAGTTTTCGAGTGAAACAAAGGGAGGGTCATAACTGGAACCTAGGATGTGACTGTCGACCACAAGAGCCTCAGCGCCGGCTGTTTTACATCATGTCAGGCGGCGCCCTGGAGAGTTAACTGTCGCATACGAATGCGATCGTAGTGGCAGTGGCTCTGCACCGCGATTACGCCGGATTGAGGGGCTTTCCCCATTATTATTCACTGGGACGGTCTCGATGAACGTGCGCAAAACTTGAGCTCGATGTCAAGCCCGTTTGTTTGCCCGCCGCATCCTGTGTCGGGGAGGACGGTTTGAGCGGCGGGCACGATCTTGGCGTATACGAAGGGGTGTTCCACCCAAACGTCGTCCCATTCTTTGATAAGGAGCGTGCTGGGCTATTCTGACGGTGCACCGGAAGCTAGCGTTTGATCTGCCCTTGTTAGATCCAAGTATCTACGCATGACAGACAGGGAGTATGGATCGAAATGAATGAGGAAGTGGGTTGTAACGGCGTAGGATATAACGACCTACAGACCCGACCCGAGGGTTACCCCGTGGGTCCCAAAAACGAGAGCAAGTACGATCGCATATCATTGCACGCGGATCATGGGTTACATCCTCCAAGTCAAACAATATCTATTTCTTCCTATCAACAGGAGTCAAGTGATGAGTAACGATTGGCCTCCGTGCGCCTACCTCCTGGACCGAGTGCATAGTCCTCCACTGGTACCAAGAGGTCCGCCCGCCCGTTCGGTGACTGAAAGTGGTTCTCGACAATGCCGGGAGATCAACCCCCCGATACGGGACAAATCACGGCAACTTCTTCTCCCCCGCGCAAAAACACCGACTCCACCTCTGACTCGGGTATCATCTCCGCGTTCACGCTCCATTGACTGGATTCGAGGACCTTGTCCAAGCCTGTATTGGGATGTAACGAGACGAGGAGGGCGGCGAGGGACGCGAGCGGGAATTTGGGCTCGGGATCGGGTGAAGAAACAGAGGTAGTAGGGAGGGTAATGGTTTGTTCAAAGAGCCTTGTAGACGTGGATGCGGCTGCAAAGTACAGGACGGTGATGTGGGGACTCATTTGATGGCTTGGATACAGTGTGGGGTTGATCGATCAGATCAAGCGTCGACAGGTTCCCGCACAGCCCCATGCGCGCTAATATGGCTTCAGCGGAGAGGCTCTGGAGACAAGCTTACGGTGCCGTGTCGGATTCATGCGTGCACTCATTCTCTTCTCGCATATGAAACACTTCGACTACTTATTCAACATCTGGCTACTCTGCCATCCTTGCCTCAACATCCTGTCGTCCTCAAAAACCTCACGTCAGTAGACGCATTCTCAGCGTGTCTCGTAAACGTGCTCCGATGCGTGCAGTCGAGCTCCTCGAACAAGGCCGGGGTGCCTTTTGGAGTCGGCTTACTCGACTCCATTCCTCGCTGGATCATGTCATAGGATCTTGCCAGCCAGGAAAAATATTGGCAGACAAGCTGGACTTGCTCATTCGCAATGCCCTCAATTCACCCGGTGCAGATCAACACGAACGGGCGTGCCATCCGAGTCTGAACCTCGGAATGTTCTTTACGTGACTCTGTAGTCATACCAGCTCAACTCGGGCAGATGCACTCGTTCCAGGCATGTATGAGATCCGATATTCGTGACGGACCGGAGAATGCCAGTGGTCGTTACGAGATGATGATCGAGTAGACGAGCTCGTTGAAGAACTCGTGGGTCGCGATGTGCAGATGAGGCTAACGGTGTCCACGTGACTGGACGAGCGAGTCGAGGAGGGCCAGAGGGAGGATGGCGATGTGGGGATAATTGTGATTTGCTAGCTAGTCAATCGGCATGACGGGCTCACATATTGTTTATAAAGTCTGCTTCGAGATGGTGCGCGTAGTTTGGTTCCGAGAGAGAAAGATCGCAGGCGCTCGTGATGAAGATCTCGAGTCTCGAGGCTTTGAACCATGGCGTTGTTTGAGGGAGTATCTTGGAACAGCTACACTACTCGACATCGCTGTGGGAATAAAGACCGTCAGCCTCGTTGTCATCCCCTCACAAGGGCGTCCTTTGGCCACCTCAGGAGATGCCACGTAAAACAGCAGGTTCGTTTTTCGTCTCCTGTATTGATGAGGAGGGAGGAATCAGAGGTGGCGGTGGTAGGGAGGCAATGGGCATGCGGCTGCAAAGTAAAAGACGGTGATTAGTAGGGACCTGAGCGGCTTGCGTAGTAAGATCGATCAGCAAGCGTTGACAGGCTCTGGACCTCGCACAGCCTCCGTGACGCGCGCTAATGATCTTCGAGGAAACTTACGATTCATGCCTGTGCAGGGTTGCTTGATAACCCGTTGACTGCGGACGGAGCAGGCCGAACGGTGTCGTCATCAGATCTGTCAGCTCCTGGAAGCAATAAAGACCGCCAGGCTTGTTGCCATCCCCTCCTTCGACCACCTCGGAACGCAAAGCAGCAGGTTCGTCGTCCGGCTGGTGCGGCTGTGCAGTTTGACATGCCCTTGACAGGTCATGACCAGTTCACCTCATGTCGTGCTCTTGGGCGTAGCAAAAGAGCCCAATCACCCAAGCTCTTCTGGGTTCTGCCAGAAATTGGAGGTGTTCCTTCGATACACCAAGATCTCATATGAACTCCGTGACACATATCCCCACAAAGCGCCAAAGGGAAAGGTCCCCTATGCGGAGATAACCCATGACGGCAAGACAGTCACAATTCCCGATTCACATTTCATCATTCAGTACCTGGTGGAGAATGGTCTCATCAAAGATCCTGATGAGTCGGCAGGCCTGACGGCGGCTCAGAGAGCCGAGTCGAGGGCATTCCAAGGTTACGTCGAGGAAGTGTTGTATCTTGCCATCGTATGCGACCGATGGTTCGTCGACGAAAACTACGCGGTCACATCAAAGGAGATATTTGGCGACTCTCCATGGCCCCTGCGGTCGTTCCTGTCCTGGTTTTACAGGCGGAGGATCATTGGCGTGTTGTACTCTGCAGGGATTGGGCGGCATTCACCAGAGGAGGTGCACCGTTTGCAAAAGGAAGCGTTGGAAGCACTCGAAGTCAAGTATGCTGAGCACAAGTACTTCCATGGTGGGGAGCTTCCATCACGCATCGACCTGACGGTGTATGGCTTCCTCGCCAACATCCTGTCGACGGGTGGAAATCCCTATTTTACGAATCTCGTTTTGAAGAGCACGGTGTTGAGGTCGTTGGTGGGAGAAATGACGTCCTTATTGTTTCCAGAATACGAAGACTTGCTAGGCAAGGTCCAGGTTCAGTCGTCAGAGTAGTAGCTATATTTTGACACGGCAGCTATGGTTACTTTGGTAATAAATATATTTACCGACGGAGCGCTCTCCATCGCAACGCCAGTGGTAGCTACGCACTTATTCTTGCCCTTCTCCTTCTACTTCCGTGTCGCCCGCGACGGCTTGTTCGTCGCCGAACACGTCCTCGACTGGCGGCGTCTTGCGTGCGCTCTTTTCGTTACCTCAGATCGTGAGTAGGAATACTTCTTGAAGCGCAGTAGGAGATCTGACCGAAGCGAACACCTACCACACAAAGTCCGACTCCCATAGTCATCTTGTCTTCGCTCCCCCCCAGCTTCAAATCTTCAAGTGTTATCCCCGCAGCCCCCATCCCTTCTGCGAGGGAACCTTTACAATTCACTCCTTTCGAGCTCGGTCGTTTAACCCTCCCCTTCACTTGTTCCACATCTCGCGACATCGCGTTTCATGTCGCTTCATAGTCACAAGGTGCTGCGCAAGCGCAGTGGCTATCTCCCAGCTACCGGCTCTGTCGTGGTAAGCGACCCCACCCCCACTGCGTCCTCGTTGGCGCAAAACACGGCAGCAGCCACCAACCCCGACTCGACTCCGGCAGGCATACCCCTCGTCAGTTCTTCTATATCTGAGAATGCGTCTACCGCCTCGGCATCATCTACACCCACCGCCACCGCAAGCTCCTCTTCGTCCGGTAATCAAATTTCGCTGGGAACAGTGATTGGAGCCTGTGTTGCTGCCCTCATCGCCCTCATTTGTGCTGTGCTACTGGCCTTCTACTGCTCCAGGCGCCAAAAAAATTACACTGCGTATTCCAAGTCCCGCAACGTCGCCAACAATGCTTCGCGGAGGCGTTCTCATCTGGAGGCCTGGAAACGGATGGATGATGGTGGAGATCGATGGGAGGGGCAAAGACGACCTATGAGGCAGCGCCCTCCATCTGCGTCGCTCGGCGCTATGTTCCAGCGCCCTAATAGCTCTACCTCGGGGGAGAAATCGTCGGAGGGCCACAATCGAGAGTCGGTCGGGACCATGCAGCATTTTGTCCAGTACCACCCTGGCTTGGCCGCCGAGATGGCGTCACAAGGCATCACCACAGGTGTGGATGGCAAAGTTGCTAAACCCCCACCAGTCCTACATCTCACGGGTCGTGGTTTGGACGTGGCACACCCCATTTCCTGGGACGGGGAGACCGTTGGTGGAGAGTCTTTCATGTCGCTACATTCGGGGTTGTCCAACCCTACGTCGCCCGCCATGATGGCTACGGCAAAGTCGACGCCACCTGCCACGACCTCTTCTCTCCATCGTTGGGAAAGTGCAGAGGTGATGCATGTCAGTCAAATCGGCTCGGACTTTTCCGAGTATGGAGAACTGCAGAATCCTTTCGCAGACAGCGCGAGTTCCATCAAGAGCAGCTCAACTTTGAAAGTTCAAAACCCCTTCTTCAGTGCCCGAGATCAGCCCGTTAGGCGCACGTTACTCTCTGATACTCACAGAAATCCTTTCGCCGATGCGGACGCTCCACGCGAAAGTTCGGCCGATGCGATTCAGTCCTTGATTGATGCCCTCCAAGTCCCAGCGGGTCATAACGACAGAATCGTTTCTGTCCAATCGTCCGTCTACTCTCGTATGACCGGAGATGACGGCGACTCCGCTATCAGCGTCACAGCCTTCCCCTACCCGCCAACCCAGATCAATGTTCGGTAGCTCTATCCCTGTGTCTTCAGCAAAATTGATCATATCTGTACGCATCTACCCTGTTTTTGATGCTTTTGTACGTATTTTTTATTATTCCATTTCTTGCCACTACTAGACTTTGCTTTGATCCCTCGTTCAGCACGTCATGAACTTGTACTGGCTTACCTCTTCCCCCTTCGTTGTCACTCCTTTCATGGTTTGCATCGCTGTTTTTGTTTGCTCAGTACATATAATTGTGTGCACTACTCTGTTTTCGTCTATTCCGCTGACGCTGATCCATAATCCAACTCCAACTACCCTTGGAATTGATGCGACTGTGTCACCTTGTCTTGGATCGCGTGTGATGGTTGCGAGTGGGGCGCTCTCGGTGCGTCTTTTCCCCATTCGTGCCAATACCTCGCAGAGGCCATGGGCCAGATTTAGCTTAGGGAGTTTGTCCGCTCGTATCATAATTCATGTTCCGATAACAACTGTCAGGATGCTGTGTAGGTGAGTTTGATTCTGCTCAAACCTATTAGAAATCGGGGTGCGATACCGCGCAGAATAGTAATGGCAATAGAATTCTATTCGTTCTGTCTTTCTGTCAAACCAGTAGCATAGGAAGTATCTAGTGGACACACTGGAGTGGGCCCGGACTGGCGCCTTGGCGGCGAAGTTGCCAGCGCCTACGATTATGTAAGCGTTCGTTGATCTCTCCAACAATCGCCACTGTGCATCCGAGTCATGCATCATGCTTGCACACATTTTGGGCAATCTGCGACCCCTTGCCACGTGTGTGTACTCTTCCTCTTGTCTTTGACACAGCCTAGTAGGTACCGGACCGCTCTATGTACCGTCACCCGGACGCACTGGCGGGCTTCCATAGTCTGCCTGGCTATACTGTTGCTCCTGTGGACAAAGCTTACGTTGACTCAGAATTCGGGAATGGCCGCTTCTTTAGGTTTAATGGAGATGGAACTTGTCTGCGAAGCAGGCGTGCACTCCCTAAAACTTATGCCTGCCAAATTTTAGCCGAAGGCTGCGACACAGGGGCCAAAATGACCTCGAGTGCTAATCACATAATAGTATGTATGAGGAAAGTTTTGGGGGCACGTCTGCTTCGCGGCAAGCGTTTCCTCCACTTCCTGTGTAAACGGTCGTTCACACACTGATCAAAACAGCAAGGAACGTTGTCACTTGATGACTCTCTGATTCCAGTGATTGGCTGTTACGGCCGCTTACATCCCAAACATCGACCATATGTGGTTTAATTAGGGATTTCAACCCGGCTAAATGGGATTGATTTCTCCCGGGTGTGATAGACCCTTAATTTCAAGACGATAACGTCCGCATACCCCCCCCCCCTCCCCCCGCATGATAAAAGGGAGCCAGGAGCGCCTTTCTTCATTCTGTCTGACGTTCACTCACACCTCACTCGGTGCGTGTTTCGAACGTAACCATTCGTTTCACGTCGTTTCCTTACCTGGTTCGTTCCAACCAGGAACAACAATACTTGGTGTTCATGGCAAAGACATTTCGCCGGCTCCTCGTCAGAGGCATCGCCGATCCCGAATCGTTCTTATCACAGGTAAACGTACCCCGCTACCACAGCGTGCATTGAATCTATGCTGATGATCGCCGCGAAGAAATTAAATCGGGATGGTAGTCCCTCGCTCGCGCGAGCCCAGACAGCCAGCGGGCTTGTCGGTCCAGAGTTAACCAAGGAGGAAGAGGTGGATTTCTCCCTCCAAGACATGATCAATCGGAAGAAATCGAACATGCCGCTCCGTCTGATTTGTACCGAGGACGGCAAGCTGTACGATCGGAATGCGATCGAAACCCGGTTCAGGGAAGAACACGCCCCGTTTTTCGAGCCGAGTGCGATGTCGTCCAATACAGACACGATGGTCGACGCTGTGGAAACGTCGTTCGCATACGCCATGTTTTCGCATCGGTGGGAGAAGATGGAGCCGTTGTACAAGGACGTCAACGGCTCGGACGTGTTCTCCCTCGCAGAGAACCCCGGGACGAGGAAGTTACAGCACTTTTGTCGCCACGCACGTGAACGCGGGTTTCGTTGGGCATGGTCTGATACATGTTGTATCGACAAGAACAGTACCTCGGAGCTCCAAAAGTCGATCATCTCCATGTTCAATTGGTATCGGAATTCGGCACTCACGATCATCTATCTCGGTGACGTGAGTGACAATTCGATCGAGGCGTTGAGGAAGAGCATCTGGTTCTTGAGAGGATGGACCTTGCAAGAGCTCATTGCCCCACGCCGCCTCCTGTTTTTCCAGTCAGACTGGACATTGTTGACTATATCCGTCGATCTCCCCATCGACAACTACAAAGCATCCCCCACCTTCCGCCAACTGATCACCGAGATCACAGGCATCGAAGATGCCGCACTCATCCACTTTGACCCCTCCTCGCGCACCCCCACGATCCGGCAACGCATGAGCTGGGCCGCCCACCGCAAGACGACGGAGATCGAGGACGTGGCCTACTGTCTGATGGGTATCTTTGATGTCCATTTCCCCGTCATGTACGGGGAAGGTGATGGTGCATTCTACCGTCTCCAGATCGAGATCATGGCCGCGTCCGACGATCCGTCGCTCTTCGACTGGACGGGCAAGCCAGGGACGAACTCGCTCCTCGCAGCATCGCCGGCGTGCTTTGACCCGTTCGCACCCCCCGTCGTTGACCCCGTCCCAGCGACGTTGCGGCTCGTAAATACGCTAAACAAGGTGCCGTTCGTGCAGCAGGTCCAGCGGGGCGTCGACACACTCGGCGTCGGGTTGTTCAACATGCAAGAGCGCATCGGCGTCAACGCGCAGCACCCCGCCAACTACATGGCGGGTGCCAAGATCCATTGTCACGGACTCGAGTATTGCGTGTTTGACGTCGAGGAGACCAAGGCCATGTCGAAATCCGTGCGCGAGGCGGGCCCGGGCGGGAACACGTTGTTCCAGTACCATATCATTAGCGAGTCGCTCCATCCGCTCACGGTGACGTTGGCGGAGCCGATCAAGACGGGATTTGGGTATGGACGATTACAGAGCAAGTATCTGTGTGTATTCAGGGTGTGGGATCACTCGTTGGCGACGGGGCGGTCCGAGACGGAGGAGGATGGGAATCATCCGCTGCGACAGCCGTTCGTGGCGCATTTGTTGATATCCAAGCCAGGCGGGATTTATCGGCGGATTAAGGTCAAGGAGCGGATCGTGGCTAAGTTGGAGAATCCTATGGAGGTTAGGATGATCATCCAGCTTCGTACCCTCATGATCGAGTGACGTCGGTCATGTACCTGTAGGCATACGGTGTGCCAGGATGTCGTTTGTAGCCCATGATAATGTACAATTAACACGCATGTTTGGGGTTGGCGACCCCCCCTACAACACATACCTTGCCTAGCCCCAGGCCATACTCCCTTATAATCCTAAACATTTCTGATCTCCCGGGTTGCTTTGGGTCACCACCTCCATGATAACCCATGTGTTATACTTTTGGGAGTCGACTGCACCGCCCCGGCCCGCCCGCCGAGAGAGCGACCACTGATGTCATGGACACAGTCCTAGTACATCTCATGGGTTCGTTCATGTCGCTACATTCGGGCTTTTGCAACTCTACGGAGTCACCGTCATGATGGCTACAGCAAAGTCGACACCACCTGGACCACCATTCGTGGGAAAGTGCAGATGTAGTGCAGGTCAGTCAAATCGACCCACTGGTGGCGACTCTCGAACCTTTTGGGGAACTTATCGGAATCCTTTCGCAGTTCCATCCAGAGCAATTTGGAAGGTCACGACCCCTTCTTCAGTGCCCCGGATCAGCATGTTACTTTCTGATACGCACAAAAATGCTTTCGCCGATGCAAACGCTCCACGCGATATGATAGTAGTTCGTCCGCTGCGTTTCCGTCCTTGATTGCTGCCTCCAAAACCCAACGGGACAAGGTAGTGTAATGACAGAATCGTTTCTGTCCAATCGTCCGTCTACTCTCCCATGTGACCGGAGATGACGGCGACTCAGTGTCAGTGTCACAGCCACCCCCAGATCAAGGTTCGTTAGATCCATCCCTGTGTCCTCTGCGAAATTGATCGCCATATTGTACCATATTGCCACTGTACGCATTTCCCTATTCTTGATGCTTCTATGTACGTATTTATTATCATTCACACTGGCTTACCCCTCTCCTGTCGCTCCTTTCGCTCCTTTCATGGCTTGCACTGCTGTTCTTGATTGGTTTATATATAATTGTGTGCACTACTGCTGCCCCTCGGTTTCGTCGATCACGATTCTCCGGATACATCCAAGCTGGTCCATAATCCCCCGGCACCTCCGATTGTCCTTGGAATTGACACGACTGTGCCACCTTGTCTTGAATCGCGTGTGATCTCGATGCGTCTTTTTCCCATTCAAGTTCGTGATGCCTCGCTGACGAGGTCGTCCAGATTTGGCTCAAACTCGTAACACGTTCGATGGCAACTATCAGGATGCTGTGTGGGGGTGCTTCAAAGACTCTGCTTAAACCATCGCGGGTCGCGACACTGATCATGATACTTGGCTTGCGCACATGACGGGCAATGTGCAGCTCTTTCAAAGTGCGTGCGTGTACTCGGCGCTCTTGTCCTTGAGACAGCCCATCGAAGGGAGCGGGGACGCTGTTGCCTCGACACAGGGTCAGTAGTAGTCAAGCGATAATGACTAATTTTTATCTCGCCATCACCTTTTTTCCGGCTAGGCGTGTACGTACCGGACCGCTCTAATGTCACGGTGGCGGCGTTCCACAGGGGTACAGGGGTACAGTTGTTGATGTATCCTACATTTCCGGTGAGGATCGCCATTCCAGCTGTGCGGTCCCCTGCTCCTGTCTCCCAGAGGACAAAATTTACGTTGATGGAATGGCCCAATTCTTAAACGGTCGTTCACACAAGACGACAACGTGCACATGTTCCCCACACGATAAAAGGGAGAGTGGGTGGAAGCACGAGCGCCTTTCTTCTTTCTATCCGACGTTCATACCCCCTCCCTGCCCCTCGGTGCGTGTTTCGAACGCAACCATTCGTTCCATGTCGTCTCCTGACTTGGTTCCGACCAGGGACAATAATACTTGATATCCATGGCGAAGAAATTGCGTCAGCTCCGACGCACTGTCGTCAGAGCCATCTCGGACCCCGAATCGTTCATATCAAAGGTAAACGTACCCCGCGACCACAACGTGTATTGAACCCGTGCTGATGATCGCCGCGAAGAAATCGAATATGGATAGTAGCCCCTCGCTCGCGCGAGCCCAGACCGTCAGCGGGTTTGTCGATCCGGGGTTACTCGAGGAGGAAGAGGTAGATTTCTCCCTCCAAGACGTGATCGATCGGACGAAATCGGACATGCCGCTCCGTCTGATTTGTACCGAGGATGGCAGGTTGTACGATCGGAATGCAATCGAAGCGCGGTTCAGGGCAGAACATGCCCCATTTTTCGAGCCGACCGCAGTGTCGCCCGATACGGACACGATGGTCGACGCTGTGGAAACGTCATTTGCATACGCCATGTTTTCACACCGGTGGGAGATGGTGGAGCCGTTGTACAAGGACGTCGATGGCTCGGACGTGTTCTCCCTCGCAGAGAACCCCGGGACGAGGAAGTTACAGCACTTTTGTCGCCATGCGCGCGAGCGCGGGCTTCGTTGGGCGTGGTCCGACACGTGCTGTATCGACAAGAATAGTACCTCGGAACTCCAAAAGTCGATCATCTCCATGTTCAATTGGTATCGGAATTCAGCGCTCACGATCATCTATCTCGGTGACGTGAGTGACAATTCGATCGAGGCGTTGAGGAAGAGTATCTGGTTCTTGAGAGGATGGACCTTGCAAGAGCTCATTGCCCCACACAGACTCCTGTTTTTCCAGTCGGACTGGACGTTATTGATCACGTCCGTCGATCTCCCCATCGACAACTACAAAGCATCCTCCACCTTCCGCAAACTGATCACCGAGATCACAGGCATCGACGATGCTGCGCTCACCCACTTTGACCCCTCCTCACGCACCCCCACGATCCGACAACGCATGAGCTGGGCCGCTCGCCGCAAGACGACGGAGATCGAGGACGTGGCCTACTGTCTGATGGGTATCTTTGACGTCCACTTCCCCGTCATGTACGGGGAAGGCGATGGCGCGTTCTACCGTCTCCAGATCGAAATTATGGCCACGTCCGACGATCCGTCGCTCTTCGACTGGACGGGCAAGCCAGGGACCAACTCGCTCCTCGCAGCGTCGCCGGCGTGCTTCGACCCATTCGTACCCCCGTTCGTCGACCCCGTCCCAGCGACGATGCAGCTCGCGAAAACGCTGCACAAGGTGCCGTTCGTGCAGCAGGTCCAGTGGGGTATCGACAAACTCAGCGTCGGGCTGTTCAACATGCAAGAGCGCGTTGGCGTCAACGCGCAGCACCCCGCCAACTACATGGCGGGTGCCAAGGTCCATTGTCACGGACTCGAGTATAGCGTGTTTGACGTCGAGGAGACAAAGATCATGTCGGACGCGCGCAAGGCGGGGGGTGGGGGCAAGGTGTTCCAGTACCATATCATTGCCGAGTCGCTCCATCCGATCACGGTCACGTTGGCGGAGCCGATCAAGACGGGGTTTGGGTATGGGCGGATGCAGAGCAAGTATCTGTGCATATTCAGGGTGTGGGATCATTCGTTAGCGACGGGGCGGTCCGAGACGGAGGAGGATGGGAATCATCCGCTGCGACAGCCGTTCGTGGCACATTTGTTGATATCCAAGCCGGGTGGGATTTATCGCCGGATTCTGGTCAAGGAGCGGATCGTGGCCAAGTTGGCACATCCCTTGGAGTTTAGGATGATCGTCCAGCTTCGTACCCTCATGATCGAGTGACGTCGGTCATACAGCTGTAGGCCTACGACATAGGATGTCGTTTAATCTAGACTATGATAATGTACAATGAACACACATGCTTGGAATTCAACTCGAGCAGCTGCATTGGAAGCCCAGCAGTCGCTTCTCTCCCATACCACAGTACCGTCTCTCTTCTCTAATCTCTGGGTCAAGTTCGTTGTCGGGCGTGTCGTCGCCCTCGGCGCCCCACGGTTCAAATGGAGAACAAGCCATCTATGAACCAGGTACGTCAGTCCCCCACACCCACCCGTCGACACCACGAGAAACACGCACCTCTAACACCTTTGCGAGGACGCGCTTCCCAGTCGTAAGATCCGTCTCCGCCTTCTTGATGACTTCCTCGAGGAGCCACTGGCGCAGTACGAAACGAGGGTTGGCAGCCTTTGCAGCCCTTTCCCGCGCCGCGTCATAATCGGGCTCCACAGCCCATTCAGAAGCCTCGCGATCAATCCGGTCGGCGTATTTCCTGAGCCATCGGAGCCACTCCTCCGTCGCCAGCGCATAATCCATCCGATCCGGCTCCGGCGTCCCCTGAAGTAAACTGCCGATAAACGCCTCCAACTCGCCCGTCCTCTCCCCACTCTCATCCCTCACGATCCCCCGTCGGAAGCCCGACAACCTTCTAAACGTCCCATGGAAATCCAGTCGTTGACGCTCCATCATGTCCAAGAGGGGCTGAAATATTTCCGACTGGTCATTGTCCACCTTGAGTCGGAGCGCGAGGCGTTTGCGTAGGAGGAGGTTGTACTCGACGGCGCAGGCCTCTTGGAGGATGCGTTCCATCTCGGATTGAGTCTCCTCGAGGGCAGCGGTACGCCACGACTGGAGGGTGTCGGAAGAAGCGTCGGTAGCCCAGCCTTCTTTGACGGCCTTGTTCCCGAGTGATATTTCGGCGCCAATGAGTGGGGCGAGTGCATTGAGCAGGGCACGGCAGGCGTAAACACTGTGGACGTCCAAAGGTGGCCGTATAGACGAGAAACATGTACTCACATCATGTTTGGTTGACGCTAGAATGTTCGATTAGACGACGGACTTGGGGTGGAGTCGTTTATCTCACCATGTAGGCGTATCGTCCTTCGGAGTCGCTGTGATTGCAGATATGATAGGAGTCGAAGACGTCCATGAATGCATAGGGTCCTATATTTGACATGGACACTTGAATCGTGCCGTGTTCATATCATGGAGCACTTACCATAGTCGATCGTGAGGCCCATGATGGACACGCTAATATCACATCAGAATACCTCCAGAAGGATCTCAAAGAACTCACTTGTCCGTATTGATAACGCCATGCATGAACCCGTACGCTTGCCAGGCTGCCACCATCCGGGCATTTCTGCGAGCCACCTCAAAGACCAATGCATTGCCCCACGCGTCACCTGCGTCGACGTTCACCGTATCGAGCTTCAACACCTTCTTGACGACCCATTCTCCCAAAATGCGCAACGCATCGTAGTCAGCGTCTTGTTGCCCACCGCCAAGGAAAAACATTCTCGTGGGAGGAGAGAGCGCTTCGAAATTGCCAATCCGGATAAAACTTTCGGCGACGCGGGTGCACACACAAGCCGTCTCTGTCCTCTCGCGTATAACCGGCAGTTCAGGGAGGTATACCAGACCAAGCGAACGAGTAGTTGGTATCGATAGCGCATGCATAGCTTAACAGGGTTTTATGAGCAATGCCGGAAGCTTGAATGTACGGGTGAAGCACCTTCGGAGCAGAGGTACTCTCGGATCGAAGAACGCAACACGGCCAGCCCATCAGCCGTTCTAGAAAACGGGGTACGACCAGCCCCCTTGAGCTGAAGTTCGTACGTCACACCCTCCTCAGACAGGTGCGGCGTAGAGACTACCCCCAACGGTGACAACGTCGGCAGCGGCCCACAGCATGCTTGCCGTCAAAAACACTCACGAATTGAAATCGCCCGTCCGTCCCCGAGCTGACCAGCCCAATTACCAAACTGATGCCCACTGTATCGAAGAGACCACGGTGCGTAGCCTTTCCCGTCCGCGGCAACGTCTGCGGACATGAGGACCGCATGCCCGCCCAGCACATCGACGAGTTCCTGACGAGCGCGCGCTGCAGGGGACGACGCCTCCTCCGCCGGCTCTTCCTCCTCCTTTCCCTCCAAGCTCGACGGCACCAGCGCCGGACGTCCAAGGACGGCAAACGAATCCCCGACGTCCAGGTGCGGCAAGCAGTCCCGGAGGCACGTTTCCGAGAGCCCGATCAGCGCTCGCTTCTGATCGCGCGCCTGCGAGACGAACTTGGAAAGCCCGTTTGGACCGGGACCGCTCCGCTCGAGAGCTGTCTTGGCTGGGATGGTCGCTTCGTGCTCCTTGAGCCAGTTCTCGATGTACGCTGCCTTGTCGTCGATCCCGGAGGGTATGGGAGGTACTTCGTAGGGAAACTCCAAGGGCATCGGGGAGACGTACGCAAAGTGCGCTTCGCCGGGCAAAAGGCGTGCACGGCGCTGAATGCTGGGGTGATTGTGGAGCACATGGTGGATGAAGGCGGATGGGGTCGGTTCGTTCGGGTCCGGGGAGAGGTTGTGGGTCAGGACGTGCGAAGAAGGCGGTAGAGGGAGCTCTGAGATTGGCACTTTAGTGAGCTTGGCCGCCATGGTGGTGATGGTCCGGAGAGATATCGGCGCTCTCATCCAAGTCTTGTGGGAACGAATGACATCTTCAGACAGACTTACCGATTTTATAACCATTTCGGAAAATGTTGCCACGGGTGGAGTACTATTGTGCCACGCACGACCCGTGAAATAAAGCTTAGCAGTTACACACAGCGAGACGGGCAATGCACAGCGAGAAAGCAAATGAGGATATACTACAACTAGGCACCGAGATGGATATAAAGAATCCGCTGATCGAATGGTATATCCACGGATTTCATCGTCTTGTTCAGCGCGAACGCTGCACGGGTATGATCCAGACGACCAGACTCGTCCACCATATGTTTATAAAATGTCGACGTGATCTTGTTTGTCTCACCATCGTCCACCGCCCACATTGTCCCGATCACAGAACGGAAGCCAACAAACTGCATCGCCGACGCGAGATGGATCACCTCGTCTGGACTCTCTTCGTCTCCGACAGTCGTATGACATGCAGAGAGATATGCAAATTCGGGATTCTTCAAATCGCACCCGATGATGTGTTGGATTGTAAAGTGTCCGTCGCGGAAAGCGAACGCAGACTCGAACGGCTGTTTCCGATTGGGGAGACCATGGCATGCAAGGTGGACCCATTCGTTCTTGCCAAGCTCTTCAACGACCCTAGAAATACAGGATTCCTCTCCATCTATACACGTGAAAGTGGCCAGGCCGTCGACGCGCTGACCAATGCCGTCCAGTTCCGCGCCTACGGAAAGGAGTTCGCTCTCGCCAGTAGCGTTGGCTTGACCGATGGTGATGAAATGTTTCCGTTCAGTTGCAGAATTCGATGGATCGCGCCGTCTGGCACGGATGAGGGCGGTCAGGGTCGGAGTGTAGGATGAGATGAAGAGATCAGGGAGATTCTGCTGGCCCCTCCTATACGGACCAGCAGCATGCAAGGGCAACGCAGAGAACTCGGCGGTGGGACACCACCAGATGTGTGATTGAGATGGATGGGTCGTCTGGAGGCAAACGACAATGGGCGAAACGATCTGATCCCAAAGTTTGCGTAGGAAGGACGCGAGCTCTCTCGTCACGTCGGCCCTCTTTGCGCGCACAGTCAAGATATCGAGCTCCGCTGACAGGTTTCGAGCATTTTCCTGTGTGATCTGCAACGGAATATGCACCGGATCACGATCGAGTAAGACGACAAGTGCGTCACAGCTATACTTGCTTGCATTGACAATGATGACAGGTCCCCCACTGGCAGCGCGTTGGAGATCGGGGAAGAGCGAGGGAAGAAGGAAACAGGAAAGACCAGGTAGCTTGCGAATATTGGTCACAACTATCTGCATTTCGAGGTTGAAACGGCACAGCCGTTCATGCTGATCTGCACGGCGCGAATTGAGGGCATTGCGAATGAGCAAGGAAAGCCGCGTGAACTCGTCTGCCAATGTCTTTCCTACAGGGCTAGATACTATGACATCATCCAGCAGGGAATGGAGCCGAATAAGCTGACTCCAAAAGACACCCCGGCCTTGTTCGAGGAGTTCAACTGCACGCGCCGGAGCACGTTTACGAAGACACGCTGAGAATGCGTCTACTGGGAGTGACGACGTGAGGTATTTGAGGATGACAAGATGTTGAGGCAAGGATGGCAGGGTGGCCAGATGTTGAATAAGTAGTCGAACAGATGTTTCGTACGCGAGAAGTACCGCGGGATGCTGAAAATCCTCAGCCACATGGATCCATGCTCTAGTGGCACAAAGATCAATGGAAGACACAATTTGGGGAAAGTGTGCGAGTTGACCGTAGAGACTGAATAGCTCCTCCTTATCCTGTAACTGCCTTGACTGTGTGAACCGATCACAGAGGTAGCATGCAAGGTTGTTCAAAGACATTGTCCTATCACGGTGTCCTTTCGGGCGAAGGTCGACTGCTTCGCGACCGAGAAAAATGGCCTCATCGAGGTCCTGTATCACCCCGAGCTGGTTGTACCGAGTGGAGTGATGGGCTGCAAGGTTGTTCAAAGAGCTAGATCGAAGAGGGTGCCCTTGTGGG
>JBBPKY010000471.1:0-11910 GCA_038089495.1 Xerocomellus dryophilus
GGGCATGGAAACTGGCGGTTTGGGGGACAAAGAGCCCCTCGTCGCCCGGGCACGCTTTCGTCGTATTCGAAAACCACCCAATCACCCTCAGAAAAAATAACTGTGCGCACGCATCCGTAGAAAAGTTCCCAGTCGATGAGCCTGTACTGCCAGAAGCCTAATAGAAGAGGTTTTAGAATTGAACGTGAAAGTTTGATCCAACTCGGCAGCTGACTGGACAAGGTATTTCCATCGAAATCACGAAGGATAATGTCCCTCATAATTTTTGAGTCGATCAATGTCTAGACTGCCAGCGACACCGGGCTGAAGCGTTTACTTACACAGACCATGACAGATCTGTCGAGGTCGCGTGCTCGTCTGACAATAAGCCAAATTCGGGCAGGACTCCGAACGCTCTTGACAATGCTCCATATTAGATGACCTCAACAAAACGCTCTCGCAGTATTTAAATCACGACTCCCTGTTGAAAAGTCGTGTCATCTGCAATCTTCCAAGTCTGGTTAAATTCTGCAAGATGTTTGTGAGGGAGCTGTAAGTCGTCTACCGAACGCGACATCCTCCTGACACATCAAGCTGACTTTCTCGCAGGCTTTCCTGTGTCTCTGTGTTGTTGGGCCTATTCGCTCTTCGTGTACTGGCCCAAGAGCTAGGTCCACCTTCAACCGACCCCGCATGTTCAAACCCATCTATGGACACGTGTACTTTCTATGCCAACTGCCTCGAGTCGAGATACCAGTGTGGTCCTGACGGATACCCCATCCGTTACGGCCAACACTTTTGTCAAAAATTCTCAGACGACCGCGACGTGTTTGATGCTCCAGGGCAGCAATGGGTGATCGACACCATGCACTGCCTTCAACTGGCGCTCGTCAGGGACGCCGTCGATGCTACGCCCCCGAGTCTAACATGTCAGGCGCTGGAAGACGAGGCATTCGCTGCACACCCGGGATGTTATACTAGCAACGGGTTTTGTGGGTTGAGCGTGCGTGATTGGGCGGCGGCGGTGGAGATTCTGGGTGCTACGACGTTGATTTCGAATTGGAACGTGTTCAAGGCGACGATCAAGACGGCGGTGGATTGTGGAGAGTTTAATGCGTATATGGTGGCGAGGGGGTTGTTCTAATTTTTTTAATCACGTCGCCCGAGTATCGGCTCGCCATGTAGAACATATGAGTTTTATGTGTCGCCGCATCGCCATTGCGGACGGGCGTGCACGACGCATTATGGAAAGCCTTCTGCCGCCGGCATACCCCGCGCCACCCATCGCTTCGCGCCACCTCGCCCACCTGCTAGTCCGTCCCCTGACACGCGCGCCGCCTCGCCCATCCTCGCCATTTCGACCACCACGCTGTCACCTTACCCTGTCGCGCACGAGTGCGCCGCGCCGTCTCGCCCCCCGTCGCACGAATGTGCGAGCACGCATGTCGCCCACCCACTCATCCTCGCCGACCTGACCCGCACGCCGCTGAACTCACACCACTGATCCTCACCATCTCGCCCACACCCCGTTGCATGAGCACGTGCACAGACCATCGTGTCTGCATGCGCATGCGCGCGCACGCTGACCACCCTCACGACCCCGTTGTCATGCCAACCCACTGTGCTGTCCACGTACGCCGTACCCGGGGGTGTGCTGCCTGTTAGCCAGCGTCTCAAGGTGCCTCCCGTCATTGTGCCGGCAAAGATCACTGTCTGGGATGTCCACGTTGGCCACGACAGGTGGAAGCCACTCATATGGATGCTCAGTCACTCGAACGGAATCGGGGATGACGGTCTTGCAATCACCATTTGGGTTGGGGACATTACTCAGAGTGTTCAGAGATACCATCACCGCCATCCAAAACAATGGTAGATATACATGTGTGGTAATTACACCAGTTTCTCTGGATCATCATCGCTCAGGAGTGTTGTTGTCTCCTCGTCCTGGCTGCCGGTTCGCACCTGAGGTTGATGTTGAGTATAAATCGCCTGGCACAGGCACATTAGATCATCATCGTCGAGGATCTCAATGACGACATACCGTTGACAGCCAAACCTTAAATATCCCTATCAGTTCCAAAGCCACCCCAGTCGAGCCTGCTCCGACTTGAGGCCGGCGCTGTGATCGCATTGCTGAGAATTGTCTGCCGATCCAGTGGCAGATACGATGCAGAATCCACAAGCCCGCCTTGTCGTCCTCCCTTGCTGCCGCTCGTGTCAAGTTCGTATGGACAAGGTACAGCACCGTGTGAATTACTGAGGTGTAGAGAGTGATGCCCACCAAAAGGCCTAATGAAATCATTCAGCGAATGTGGTAAACATAATGTCATTCACATACCAACATGACGGCCCTCGGGTAATGCGACATAAGCAGTGCGAGAAAGCTCTGCCAGAATTGGCATGTGGAACAAGATGTGGAAAATCCTGACCATATGCTGCTTCCTTTCAGCAGCACTGCGTACACTGCCGAAGAGGGTGAACGATGTTATGCCGATAGGATGCCGAGGTGGGTGACGAGATGGGTGTCACCAGATGCTGGAAGATACCAGCTGCCAAGGAGGATGGTGATGATGCCGAGGAAGACGATGGAAGAGAGCGCCTCGATGTATAGTAAGATTAGGTTCGGTGGTGGATTGTCTGTGGGTGACATGGATGGAGGGTGCAAATCGGTGGACGTGACCGGCAGCGTCGACATGGTGAGAGCAGATAATGGTCCTTTAGGGGCATGTCTCAGATAAGGATGCCGCGTGGGAGGAAATTTGTAATGTCAGAGGCATTCGATGTTACAAGCATTTCTTTTATTCTGTCTACACGATATATAGGTCATCGACATTTATGCTTGCGAGGGATGCAATGTATTACACTGATCTGAAAAGACACTTGAAGACACTTTCGTAGGCCATCCGAGAGCTGTGATTGGAGGACGGTCAGGGTCCTTCCAAAAAAAGAAACGGCCGTAAAAGCTCGCCGTCAGAAACCTGAATGTAATACCATGTTCCTTCTCCTCGCCCTCCTCGCCGCCCTCGTCCGAGCCCAGTACATTCTCCCCCTCAACTCACTCTCCGCCTTCTCCGCGCCGGCGCCCCTCCTCGACCTGCCCGCGTCTCCCCAGCTGACTGTGTCTGTCGCGATATGCGCGTCCCAAGCCTCGTCTGCCCGCTTTTTCCTGTCGAACGGCACCTCGGGCATCGTGCCCGGGCCAGGAGGTGGTGCAGACGTCTTCGAGATCCAGCTCGGCGGTGGAAACGGCCAGTGGTCGGGCTCAGCGCCAAGCGGCGGACTGCTCTCCGTCCAAGATCTCAACGAAGGATCCTTCCAGATATCCGTATCAGACAACGGTATTCCAGAGCATTGTCTCGGCGTTCCTACTACCAACCGTTTCGGTCATGCTAGGCACGACGTTCCAGGTCCTCGATCAACTGCCCCTGCTGGGAGATACCACCTCCAACCAGGCAGTTCTCTTTTCGCATCCCTTCCTTGACGTGCCGTTCGAGCAACCCGGCTTTCCAAATTATACTCTCCCCCCAGCTAATCTCTCTGCTCCAGATATCCCTTCCTCCGTCCCCAACTTGACGCTTGTCATAGCGCCAACCACTGCGCAGCTTTCGTCACTCCCGCAGACCGCATGCGCTCTATTAAATGCGCCATCGACGGGCTCAATAGTCAGCAACGACCCATGGCTGCGAAGCTCTCTAGGCTGGCGATCACAATGGCTCGTCCAAGGCCTCTCACCAAGCACAAACTACACCGCCTATGTCATCCAGGACACGCTCAAGGTCAGCGGCCCCATCTATTTCGCAACAAAATCTGGCAAGTCGCTCCTGCTATCATTACCTTCCTCTGACGATCCTCCCATCAGCAAGCTTCCCCTGTCCGCTCGTCTACTCTCTTCCCTACTGTCCCTCCACCGCATACGCCGTGCCGTTACCACCACTGCCAGCGCCCGCGTTCGGTTACAACGCCACCTCCCTCCCAGACAACATTTCCTCGCCTCTCCTCCAATACATGACCAACTTCACCACCATGCTCTCCACGTTTGCATGCGGACGCGATCTCTACTCGCCTCTCCAAACATGTGCAGACTGTCAAACCCATTACCGCACATGGCTCTGCAGCATCTCGTTCCCCCGCTGTTCGGAACCCGCTCCGCCGTCTCTGGGGGCCACTTCGCAGACCCCGCTCTCGGCACTCCAGCCACAACCAAGCGGTTCACCGTCAAGAAATCCGTACTTTCCAAATGCGAGTTACGACCATTCGTCCTTGTTGCCCTGTCTCGAGACATGCAACGCCGTCGACCGCGCATGTCCATACTTTCTTGGCATCAAATGTCCGACGACCAAGTTCAATGCGGCAGCGAGCTACGGCGTTGGGTTCATAGACAGCGGAGAAATTGGCGAGATAGGCAACGGTGTCACTGGCGCGGCGCAGGATAGATGGGGAAACGTGTGGTGCAACGGAGATTAGAATACTAGACGGGAACCAGACATGGGTAAAATAGGATCGATCGTGATTCGTTGATTTCAGATACTAGGACAGAAAGGCGTGGATAGTCCTCGCGGTGTAGCCGTCGGTCGCGTGGAACGGGCCCTCGACCCGCCCCACAAGGAGTAGCATGATATTCTGTGCCCTCCAAGTCGAGAGTGCATGTTGCGGAGTGAACAGACAAGAGCCATGTCCGCGGCGTCTGCAGAAAGGGGATAGATAATTCTAAATAAGTTACTGATGGAGTGCGAAATACTTCCTATCTGTCGACTCCCTTAGTACAACCAAGGTGCCGCTGATCAGTGTAACTGACCTGGTATAATTGTCTAGGGAGAGGTCTATCCAGCGAGGTCATCCCTCGAAGGTGTTTGGCGCAACGTCTATTCCGAGCGTGCTTTTTGCAAACCCTCTCAGGGCTCTCTCCAACTCGTCCTCGAAACCGACGCTCGACTTGCCCAGCATGTGCCGGACCCATTGACGTACCTTGCTCGTCCAAAACGCTAGATCGATGGACAACATGGTCCCTCGAAATACGAGATCGTGCCAGTACTCCTTTGCGCGTTCCGACCACGTGAGATTCGTAGAGGTCGTCAGGGATGCAGAAGCCCAGTATCCAGTAATCTTGATACGATTGACAGGGGAGCCGAGTACTTGGTTGTTTCCTATGGTGAAAAAGTCAAGCACGACAGGGACGAGACGAGACTATCGGCACCAACCTTGGACAATCCTGGTATGCGTGCCAGTCAGGGTTGTGGTCGTACAGGTCACATTGAGGACTCACCTCATGTTCCTCCCAAGGAAGATGAGTTCCTTGGGCATTTTATCCGTATCCAGCAAGAAGCGCTTCAGCTTGGCCTTCGTCCGCACGCTCTGCTCATACTGATCCAACTCCTCAACGAGCCCGTTCCCATTCCCATTCCCGTTCCCTATCTTGCCCCTTTTCCCATACTTTACCGGCCGCATCAGCGTCGCACTCGCAAACAAATCTGGCGTGCCAATGCCCCACAACGTCGTCACACGCTCGATCGCATCCCAATCCGCAGCCAACAAGCCCCTCCACAACGTCGCATACTCCCTCCTAAACGATTCCTTGACGCGAACATACAATCCATGGTCGAGCAACACCAGCTGCGGATACTTGGGATTCGAGGGGTGAGGCCGAATGATGATGTTTCCAGGGTGTGGATCACAGTGTACCCATCCCCAGCTGAACATTTGTGCACTGAACAATTCCACCATGGTTTGCATGATCGACTTGACGCCACCTTTCAAGCGAATGCCATCCAATGAGGGATGACTCCTGGAACTAGAAGCAAAGGCTGTCTGATTCTCCTCTCCCATCAGCGTTCGAATTGCTGCACGGTCGCTTAGCCGCACGCCGTCAATCCATTCTGCTGTGAGCACCTTCTTCGTCGAGTATTCAGGGTACACCTTGGGTATGTGTACCTTGCCGGTGAGACGCGGCTCCGCGGCGATAAACTGAGCAGTGACCCGCGCATTCTGTGCTTCTTGCACAAAGTCCAACTCCTGCCTTAGATGGCTATTGATGAAATCTGCGCATGTCATGTGAACAACGACACTCTGACTCGAAAGAAATGAAGAGGGGGGGAGTAAAATGACGTACCAACAGCAAAATAAACGGGCAGATCAAACATCCAGTTCTCGAAGATCCACATCACCATGCGGAATGCGCCGAGATCCCATTCAATCTGTTTCGTGACGTCCGGTTTTTGGATCTTGACCGCCACCCACTGGCCGCTTTTGAGCTTCGCGCGGTGAACTTGTGCAACGCTGGCACTCGCGATTGCTTCTGCATCGAATACATCGAAGATGCCATCAGGACCAGCGGGAGGGCGACCAAATTCAGATCGGAAGACAGACAGGATGTCAGAATAGGGTATCTGAGGTGCGTCATCAAATAGGCGGGCGAATTTGTCCTGCATTGGACGTGGCAGAAAGGGTGAATTAGCACCGATGGCCTGGCCTAGAGGAAATTAGGGTGAACATTGCATCAGAGAAACATGCTGCCTCGGTCCGTGTGCGCACCTATTTTAATGTAAAGACCACCATTAGAGGTGAATAGATTATACATCCTATCTGCTACGCGCGCGTGAAGTTGCGGTATCTGGTCCGCTTTTTCAGGCTGAAAGTTGAGCTTGTAGTCTAAGGATATCATGGCGCACTAAGACAAAACACAAATGTCAAGAAATGCGACTATGAATAAGTGGAGCATCATGGGACAATGTGAAATGAAAGCGAGCCCGGTGCCAGACAGCCACTCCAACAGGTCGATTACGAACTCGTCAAATGCGCACGAGTTCGGGAGTGGCCATCACCTCATGAAGGTGCGGTTCGAAAACCACTTCGGTTGCGGATTGATGCACGAGTCTGGGAATCCACACTCACCGCCCAAAGGGTCCGAAAGTTGCGCCCCACGGCAGAAGCATTGAATTTCTGATCTAGAAACCAGACGGCGCCGAGTGATGCTGCCACGTAGGCAAACCGCCTGCCAAACTTGCGCCGTACTGACTGTGAGGGTGGTAGGGTTGAGAGAGATCTGCGGTTGATGTGGATGGGTGACCGCCTGGGTGCTATGATGGCTCGAGCGAAACTTTGGAGAAACATGTCGAAGCTGTTAACAGCACCAGGCTGGAACTACTTGAAGAGCATAAGAGCCGGCGCCCCGGGTATGACGCAAGCCAGCTCGGGTGTGCGGTCCGATGGCGTCTGGTGACTGAGCAAGGGAAACGCCGAGCTAATTTAAGTCGGCGATCGACGTCGATGACAGCGGCGAGGCTTCTGACAGATCTTACTACCCTATCTTACCGAGTCGTCGTCGAGTCTTGCAAACGAAGGCAAGTGCTAGTGGGTGCCAGTGGTGCCACCATGCATTACGCTGTGGATACATATATTCAAATTTACACTGGCCCTTCTATCCCCGTGTTGACCAACTGCGGGACTTATTTCTAGGTCACCGGTCGCCGCCGACACTCAGGCTGGTTGCGCTCAGTGAGCAATTTCAACACAGCTCCTGCCAGTGTGCTCCTCACCCTCATTGACTCATGTTTTAAACAGATCACAGTCCTGACATGCTAGATCATCGAGTTCACCTGCCGCATCACTGATTCACCTCGGTTGTAGCGCTTGTCAGGCTGACTCGATTGAGTCACCGAATGTCACATGCGGCCGCAGTTGTTCTAGCCGTAGTGAACACCACACAGGGTTTACCTAACATATATGACTAATGGGTCTACATGCTTATAAGGGACGGAAAGCCGCCCACTGATCTCTCGCCCTCGAATGGTACCGACTCCTCTACATTCCCCACGCTCCTCTCGCCTCACCCTCACCCTTCTTTCATTATTATCACAACATGTGCCCAACGTCGCTCGTAGTCTTGGCGGCGCCAACAATGATCCCACCATCTTGCACACTTACGCGAAACGTGCTACGTCAGACTCCGGCAGTCCCGAGTTCATTGTCTTTGCCTGTCTCATTCCGATCCTCGTCTTGTTATCGGGTGTTTTTGCCGGCCTGACATTAGGCTACATGAGCTTGGACGAGACCCAGCTGAATGTGTTAAGCATCAGCGGCACCCCGTCAGTACCATCTGACACGTGTCATCCTGTGCAACGCCACTCACCAGAGTCTATGCCACAGTCAGCAGAAGCTTTACGCTGCTAAGATCAAGCCCATCCGCGAGAATGGCCACCTCCTTTTGGTGACACTCTTGCTGGCGAACATGATCGTGAACGAGACACTGCCCGTTATTTCTGACCCTGTTCTGGGTGGAGGCGTACAGAGTGTCGTCGTCAGCACGGTCTTGATCGTCATGTAAGCGTTTCGTAACTTATCAAAATGAGTTCAGGATATCATCGTGTGGATCCGCACGTTTTGACGTCAATCGTGTCTTCGACTTCTCTCCCCACACTTCCAAAGTCGTGACTCTTTTATCATCGCCTTTTCTTCAAGTTCGACCTGATTGCTGATCCTGCCTTTTTGACAGCTTTGCAGAGATCATACCGCAGTCTCTTTGCACCCGCCACGGTCTTTACTTGGGTGCAAAAATGGCCGGCTTTACCCGTGTCTTGATCTACCTCATGGTTCGTTTTGTGGCCATGACTTATTCAATGTGCAAGCAACTGACACGTGCGATGTAATAGGGGGTGGTAGCCTGGCCCGTTGCGAAACTGCTCGAATTCGCTCTTGGACCACATCACGGTATCATCTACCGCAGGGCAGGTCGGTACCCTACCAATCTCCTTCATGACAGTATCTGAATTCCTTGCCACAGAACTCAAAGAGTTGATTGCTATGCATTCGTGGATGTCTCCGCATGGTGGTGACTTGAAGACGGACACTGTCACCATCATCGGCGCTACTCTTGATTTGCAAGAAAAGGTCGTGAAACAGGTGATGTAATCGTTTTTTTCCCATTCCGATGACATCCTGAGGTGTGACACGAACAGGCCATGACACCCATCAACAATGTTTTCATGCTTTCCATCGACGCGAAGCTGGACTATGACACGATGAAGAAAATTTGCTTGACCGGTCACAGTCGTGTACCTGTTTACGAAGAGGTAGAAGTTGCTGTGGACTCTTCTGGCCGTCTGGAGAAAGTCAAGAAGATTATCGGCATCCTTCTCGTCAAACATGTATGTTACCGTTCCCCCACATCGACACCCGCCTAACGTTAGTACTAGTGTGTAATGCTCGACCCCAAAGGTAAAGCTATGTTCTCGTTTGTTTGTATACACATTTCTGACCCAAATAATTGTCCAGATGCAGTCCCGTTACGCAAGATACCTCTGAACAAGGTTCCTTTCGTCCCAAATAATGAATCTCTGCTCGGCATCTTGGATAAATTCCAAGAAGGCCGTTCCCACATGGCCATCGTCTCTCGTTTCAGCGTTGAGAAAGCTGCCTCCGTCAAGAAGGTCGCGAAACGTACTCTCACCCAGCGTCTGCGTCAGAGGGTTGGCATCAGCGACTCCAGCGACTCTAGCGAATCCAGTGATGACGAGGAGTCTGGTTCTAGGCGCAAGGAGAGCGCGAAGGATCACAAGGAGGCTTCCAAAGGTGTCTCGTGGGCTGATGACTCTGAGAAAGAGCCGACAATCCAAGGTGATGATGCCACAGAACTGAACAATACAGAGAAGGAAGTCCACGGAACGTCCGTTACCGCGAAGAATGATGTTAGAGCTAAGCGGCGACGTCAACGCCGAAATGCAGACCTTGAGGCGGGGATGGTAGACGAAACGGAAACAAGTGGTAACACCAAGGATAAGCAGAAGATAAGGTTACCCAAACAGGGGACTGGATTGGAACAAAACATGCCTGCTGACGCCCTTTTAACCAAGAAAGATGCCAAGGACTTTCTGCAGGTTATCGATCCCGCGATCATGCCACTCGGTATCATCACTCTTGAGGATGTACTTGAAGGTTCGAGTCTGACTTCTGCTCGTGCTTACAATCTCTGACATCAATTTAGAGTTGATTGGTGAAGAGATATACGATGAATTTGATTTCGAAGCTGCTAACGGAACTATATCATCCTTCGTTCCATCCGAGCATGCTAGCACTAAGGAGTTCCCCGAAACTGAAACATCTACTGTCACGCCTCAGATTAACGACGTCTTCACCAGAAGTTCCGTTCTCCGCCCACTCAACAGTGGTCTTAGCTTCCTACGTTCCACTAGCGCTCCTCCGAGTCCTCGCATCCGCGGCAGAACTCCATCCGTGTTTTCTGCGCCTATTCCAGCAGTTCAGCTAGACCCACCGGAAGAGCCCAGTGCTGCCAACCCAACTACGGCTACCGTCGGGAACCCTGAAATAACCATAACGACTGCCTCCGACGAACCCAAAGCCAGAGGGGAAATTACCAAAGAATTGACAACTGGCAACGTCTCCGATCCTGGCATACCTAAGCCTGCGCCTCTGAAGAAGCGCCCCGTCAGTAGCTCCGACACCGTCTCTCCACTCGTCGGCTCCATGAGTCCTGCTGCGTCGCGGTCTGCTTCTCCAGCACCCTCTCTTGAAGCTATCTTACTGGACAGGAAGCGCCGTTTAGCCGCTGCGGCTGCCGCCGGCAAAGCCGCGAGCCCTATGGCCGCACCCTCAGGCCCGAGCGAGAACTATGATGCAAGGGTACCAGCATTACGGCCTCCGACCATGTCCCCCAAAGGCACGAGAAAATTCAAGAGCAGTCCCCTCGGAGGCAGCGAACACACTGGCGTCATTCTAGCGGAGAGGGTTAAACGAGATATCAAGGACCAGGAAGAGGATGTCCGTATACCTGGCGAGATGGACAAGGCCGCTCCGGACAGGAAAGAGGACGACTCTGGCTACTTATAACATTAGCTACGGGAGCCAGAGCTACCCACGCTCTCGCAGATCCCAGGTCCTGGGTTATTCTCGCAACGATACCTACGTGGTACTGTGATGACTCTGCTTTCTGTTTATGTTTCTTGAAGTTTTTCTTCCTTGGCGTAGGCTCACCTTCGAGCCTCGTCAATCTTTATATGCTGTTTGTGGTGGCGTTGTGCTGCACTATACCCTATCTACTACTCATCTCTTCGATATTCTGTGCTTCATGTTCACAAACTATTGATCAGAGTCTTTTCAGAGTGTCCGAGTGAGATAATGAGTATGAAATTACAGAATACTTCGATGACCGTCATGTGCGAGATAGTGGGTTTAAAGTAAACTCGCCTGCAACTTCCGGCCCCCAATCATCGTGCTAAACCCGTGCTACGTAGCCCATCGCTGAGCCTTGCTTCCATACCAGAACCCCTTCTCACGCTCTCCTTCATCTCTAGCCCCACGCCTTTCAGGCCATCCAAGACTGCGCGATACAACGTCTCCTCCGTAGGACCCTGAACGCCCCTACCAGCAACCTTTCCGTCCAAGACGGCCAGAGTCGCAAACGCCACCGGGAGACCGACACACCTGGACATTGCAGACGCGCTTGCGGTACCATACGACACCAGCGACGACGTATACACTTCCGTCTCGTCCGGGGATGCCGCTCCCACGACGGACACAGGCTGAGCGACGATCTCGTGCGAGAGAACGACGAGGTCCCGTTCGCCGGGGTCGTATCTGAGCTTGTGCGCGAGCACGACGGTGAGGAGGTCGATCGGCGCGACGGGCTTGGTGGGTAGGGGCGGCAGCTTGTCCGCCGTGGCGCTCGAGGGGGCAAGGCCGAACCATTGCAGTGCTTCCAACGCATCTTCGCGGCATTGTTGGTCCGGAACCACGTTCGAAAGCGCACAGGCGAGGGAATTCGGGTCCGCGGGGATGTCCTCGCCCATCCTTTTCCCTAACGCGAGTCGGGCGAGCTCTGACCAAGACTCAGGCAGCACGTGAGACGATGGATCCGCGTCCAACAACCCTATTGATTTGAACGAATGGACGAGATTAGCAAACCCGGGGTATCTGTGGACC
>JBBPKY010000472.1:0-20684 GCA_038089495.1 Xerocomellus dryophilus
TTGATGCCCTCATCAAACTCCATGAAACCCCCAACATCTCCTCTGCCTTCTACCTTTTTCAACAACTCTTCAGCAGCACGTGGGATGGGACCTCTGCTGTCTCTGAACACATCTCCACAATTCGCACTGTTGAGTCTTGCCTTGCTGGAATGAAATACTCTGTGGATGACAAAGTCCTCTCCTTCATCCTCCTCAATTCCCTTCCAAATACTCCAGAATGGGAAATGTTCAAATCCTCTGTTGTCAACACGGTGGAAGAGAGCAAACTCACATTCAACTCTATTGAGACCCGGATCACTTCTGAAGACTTCCGACTCTACCCTTCCGGGCATTCCAAGTTAGCCATGAAAGCCTCCTAGGCTGGAAGCTTCAAACTGTCAATGTGCCCCTCAAACACCAACACTTGGTGTGAACACCACCTCTCTTCAACCCACAACACCACCGATTGTAACACTTACAAGAAGTGGGTGTCAGAACTACAGAAGGGTGGATTTAGAAAGACAGAGAAAGGAAAGGATAAGGTGAATGTGGTTGAGGGCACACTGGATCCACTGGAAAGCGCAAACTTAGCTAATGAATGTGTATCCCATTCCGAGCCAGCAATGCAAAGGATTCATGCTTACTTGTCATCCCAATCTAAGGACAGTGGGAGCAACACCCTAATAATTAACTCTGGAGCATCATCACATATCGTCCCCCATTGTTTCTGGTTCTGAACATACCGACCATTACAACCTCCTCATCTAGTAACTCTTGGAGACAACTCCACTACCATGGCCATAGGAATCGGCACAGTACCACTTATCTCCAAAGCCTCTGAAACCACTTATGAAATAGTCCTTTCAAATATCCTTCTAATTCCTGAGTTCTGAATTTCTCTCATCTTGGTAAACCAGCTGGCCTCTGCTGGCCTCTCTACTACCTTTCCAGCAGGTTCTGACATGTGCTATGTTCGGAAGGACCGGAATATCATACTTGTCGCTACTCACAAGAATGGACTGTATCATGCGAGAGTTACCCCATAAAACCAAAAGAAAGCTGTACTAGCCACTATGGACATCAACCTATTACATAGATGCATGGGCCACATCTCCACAAACTGCATTCAACACATGGTGAAATCTGGGCAACTCCAAGGAATAGATACACTTGTTGGCACACCCACATTTTGTGAAGCATGTGTTCTTGGAAAGATGAGGAAACTACCTTTTGAATCCCAGGAACAACCGCGCACCGCTTGCCCACTTGAAATGGTTCACACAGATGTTGGAGGTCCTGTAACTCCAAGATCCCGAGAAGGCTATAGATTCTGGATTGTCATCATGGACGACTTCACTCATTTCCCTTGGGTCTACTTCATGAAGCACAAAAATGAAGCACTACAGATATACAACCAATGGAAAAAGGATGTCCAAACCATGTTCCGGTCGGAAGTAGGCTGGGAGGACCATTCTGAATCCTATGTCAAATGGGTTCGCAGTGATGAAGGAATCAAATATGTCAACAAGGCATTCTAGGACCAACTCAAAACTGATGGGACGCTTCATGAAACATCTGCCCCATATATGCCAGAGCAAAATGGGTTGGCAGAAAGAATGAACCAAACATTATCCACTCTTGCAAACACAATGCTTGAGGAGTCCAAACTTCCCAAATCCTTCTGGGCTGATGCAATGGCCACAGCTGCCTATGTTACTGCACGAAGTCCAGCCTCTGGAATAGATGGAAAGATCCCATACCAAGTACTCTTCAATCGACAGGTTGACCCCACTCTCTTCTGACCCTTTGGATGCCCAGCATATGCCTATACACCAAAGGAACAACATGGAGGAAAATTCCGACCACATGGAAAAAAGTGCATCATGATTGGATACACATATGGACAACAAGCCTACAAGCTCCTGGATATAGAGCGTCAAACCATTATCTCCAGCTGACATGTCACTTTTGATGAGACTGGAACCATCCCGGAAGTGGAATCAGCCCCATGGAAGGGCCCCACTATTGAGGGACAGTGGGAGGGTTTGCTTCCAGAGCACCTCCATCAACCAGAACACAATCATGATGATGATGATGATGGCCAACATCCATCTGATCCTAGGCCAGTGGGAGCTCAAGATATGGCTGAGGCAAATGTCCCAGAACAACCAGCGAGCCCTGTTATCCAAGAGCTTGCTGACTGCCTTGCACAGCTTCACCTAGATGTTCCACCAGACATCCCAGCAGCTCCAGCAGTCCCAGTAATTCCAGCTCCTGTTCCAAGGGATCTGGATCCCATTCCGATGGCTCCAGCCCCGGATCCAGCTCCCAAGCTGGTTCTGGTACTGGCACCAATTCCAGCCCCAGCATGGATTGTGGCTGGTGTAAGGCATAGTGGTCGACAATGACAACCAGCAAACAAAAACAAGGAGTATCAACGTACACTGGAAGAAGAGGCTGAAAGACATGCAAACCGTAAAGAACATGAGGCACAGCCACAGGTTCTGGAACCGGAATGTGCTTCCAACTCAGAACCACCAAATCAACCTGCTGAATCTCTGAAAGAGGAACCTGATATTCCTGGAGCATTTTCTGCATCCATTGAGGACTTTATGTTTGCTGGATCTGCACATTCCAATCCTGATGAATCCCTTCCCAGAACACTCAAGGAAGCTTACTCGGGAGCGGAAGCAGAACTATGGAAATCGGCAGTGGAGGAAGAACTTCAAAGTCTAAACTCCAACCATGTCTATGAAACTGTTCTCATTCCAGAGGGGATCACTCCAATCACCTCCAAGCCAGTCTTCCGCATCAAACGAGACCAACATGGAAATGTGGAACGGTACAAAGTTCGGATCGTCGCACGCGGCTTTACTCAAAAGGAAGGTGTGGATTATCAGGAAGTCTTTGCCCCAGTAGCAAATCTTGATTCCGTTCGCACCCTAATCGCCTTGGCTGCAAAACATGATTTGGAGTTAGATCAAATGGACGTCTCAACAGCTTATCTCAATGGAGAACTGGAGGAAGACCTCTATATGTTACCTCCAGATGGTGTTTCTATCCAACCTGGATATTGTTGGAAGCTTCGACGTTCACTGTATGGACTCAAACAGGTAGGACGAACTTGGAACAAGACCTTGGACCGGAAGCTCGGAGAACTTGGCTTCACCCATTTAAATGCTGAGACCTGCCTATATGTCTTCCGGAAGGATGGACAAGTTTGCTTCCTTGTTGTCTATGTTGATGACTTACTCTTAGCCACCACCACTCGAAAATTCATGGACTCTATCAAGGCAAAGCTCTCTGCCAGTTTCAAAATGTGGGACCTTGGAGAAGCCAAGTATATTCTAGGAATTGAAATCAAGAGAAACTGCAAACTCCAGACAATCTCTCTGTCCCAATCACAATATTCCCGCACCATCCTAGAGTGTACTGGCATGTCCACCTGCAAGCCTATGTGGACTCCTATGGTGCACAACTCCCATCTCTCTGCGACTGACCCTGAGGACGATCAGATCATTGCAGAGCAGATTATTGAAGGACGCCAAGTTTCATATCTCACCATCATTGGTTCCTTGATGTACCTCATGCTCGGAACCCATCCTGATATCGCATATGCAGTTGGGACACTTAGCCGTTTTAGTGCTAAGCCCAAACTGTTACATTGGGAAGCTGCAAAACATGTACTCAGGTACATCCAAGCCACAAAGGACATGGAACTAAGATTCAATGGAACAGAGCTTTCTATGGATTTGGACTTCCATGGATATACCGATGCTGGATGGTCCCAGGATCCCGACAACTCCTGGTCCACTTCCGGTTTCCTATTCATGAGCAATCGTGGACCTATCTCCTGGTCCAGCAAACAGCAAAGCATGGTTGCACTCTCCACTACAGAATCAGAATACATTGGGCTTAGCAATGCTGGGCAGCAGCTTGCATGGCTCAGAACATTCTTCAATGAAATTGGGCACCTACAAAAGGGACCGACTCAATTATTCTGTGATAATCAAGCAGCCATAATTCTGTCTCAAGATCCACAGTTCCGAGCACGAACCAAACACATCCAATGGAAGTATCACTTTGTTCGGGATGACCTGGTTGGGAAGGGAGAAGCAATCATCCGTTATGTTCCAACTGGAGACATGGTGGCAGACATACTTACAAAACCACTTGTGAGGGATCAACACTGGAAGTTTGTTAAAGCTATGGGACTACAGTTACACTCAAGTGGGAGTGACAGTATTCAACCATAAGTTTGGTCCTGGCCAGAACTGTTCCGACCTCAGAAGCGCCAGTACCATTCTGGAACTGGTTCCAGAATTTTCCCGTGCCATTCCAGACTTGGAACCACCAGTACCATTCCGGAACTGGTTCCGACATTTTGCCCATGCTGTTCCGGACTCAGAACCACCGGAACCACCAGAACCATCATGGCATGTTTCGCTTAATCTTTTAACTCTCTTCACTTATCCTATTCTATGCTTGGCAAGCTTTATTCAGGTTCATCGTTACAATATTACACATCACATAATACTAGTATACCTTCACCCATAGTATATATATCTCTACTATAGTTACACGCACCTCAGTTGTCTCCGCCCATCTTAGGCAGCAGCTGAGGTGAGTTTTCTTTCTACTTAGGTGAAGAAATTTACTGCTCAGCCCATTGAGTTCGCACGTGACTCACTCCCACCTGCCATTTCGGGTCGGGGTTCCTCACTGCCACAGCGAATCTCAGGGCACACCCTCGTGCCGCTGTCCAATGTACAGTGCGAGAATGTCGACGATGGCGATTAAACAGCGGTTGTACAGTACGGCAGTAAGAAACTATGGACAGCCTGTGACATAAAGTATGAGTATGGTGAAAATTTATGTTACTTGGGACAGCCCGACCCTCGACGGTCACTCAGACGGATGATGATGGTCCTGGGGACCCGGAAGGGGTCGCGGACGATGACGGGGAGGGTGAGTGGTTGCTGTGGGACAACTGATGAATGACAGTGGAGGCGGTTCGAGCCTTCGCTGGCTTCTGACAGGGGATCGTCTCGCCACACTGCCTCATCGTGTTCTTGATTGCCCGAAGAAGGGCAGTGTGTCCTTCAGTGGCCTGCGGGTAGGCAGCCAAGAACCAGGGCTCGTTGGAGTCGTAGCTGCAGACAGACAACTTGTCAGCGGCCGTCATGAATGGCCAGCGGCCATCAGACTGGACACTCACTGGTTGATGAACTCCAGTGTGATGAGGCCCTGGTCATGGCGCTTCATGGTGAAAAGCAACTTGTTCGCACCCTGGTACCACTTGGGCGGCCAATCTTTCAGCAGCACCACCAACCCGCGCTTCAGATCGCCCTCGATCCATTGCTTGACAACTTCCCACCAGGAATCCTTGCGGTGCTGTTGAGTTCCGTCTGCATTCAAGACAGGAATGTCAGGGATCATGAGACCCTCAGTTGGCAGAGGGCGGGAGACCTTGCGAGAACACCAGCTGTGTTGTGACCCACTGGCAGGCAAAGAAGGCTGGTTCGTGACAACCTGGGATGTCGTTGAAGGTAGGCTCGAGTCAGACCAAATGTGAGAGGACAATAGGCACTGTACCGATAGTGAGGCAAGTGGGGCTGCTCCCCACTGGCATCCCGCTCCTTGCACAACCATGGCAGTGTGTGACGGTAGTAGTGAGTTCATGTCACAATTGAGAGCAAGGAGACTCGGCGGCAATGGCACAGCAGCAGGGCACGTGCCATCAGATTTACTGGTCGCCACGACAATGTTGGTTATCTCCTGGATGGCCTGTTGCAGGTCAGTGCTGATGTTCGCTTGCAGGATCCGTACATCCTCAGTTGTCGCGGGCTTGATAAGTGCATGTTCACTGAGCAGTGAGACATCGGCCTCTCGCTGGATAGGACACAGTGCATCACTGTGGTCTGTCTCGTATGCATGGAGCTCATCAAGCAGGTACCGAATCATCGTGTCCCGCTATCATCACGGCCGTGCAATGATGATCAGCAGCTGTAGCTGCACATGGGGGAAATTCCTCACTTGCTCGTTCTCAGCCCATCCACCCCACCAACAGACCTTCGCCAGGGTGAACCGTTGCCCAATAGGTGCGTACATGTATCGGTACTGGGCCCCACCACGCCAGTATGTGTACGTTGTAAACTTTCTGCCAGTTGACACTGTGATTTTAGCACCAGATACAGCTTCGTCAATCCAGTTCTGCACTGCGTCATGGGACAGCAGTTCACATGGCTGGATTATACCAGCCGCCCCCATCGCAGGAAATATGTAGTTGTCTGGGTCCAATGGGCGATGATAATGGACAAGTTCGATGAATGAGATCCAGAGCAACAGCCAGTAGAAGCAGTCACATGATGTCAAATCAGGCTGCAGGTATATCTTGTACTGATTACCTAGACCAAGGGGTCAGTGAGTGCATGGATCGACGAGCAATGAGGCTGACTGACATCACAGGTTGGTCTCTTTTTCCTTGTCGACACACTGCTGCCATCCCTTCCGGTTCAACAAGAAAATCTCAAAGTTGACCAGCCTGTCACTTGATGACAGGACCTGATGCCCGAGATACTTCACGAGAACGTCATGCATGGGTGTTGGAGCGATCGTGAGGTCCTTCCACTTCAGCTTGACTAGCTCAAAACACCTGGTCCACAGGTTCCAAGCCACAGTGCTGAATGTGAGCATCTCGAGCATCCTGGTCAAATGAGTGTGCTCCTCAAGCAAAAGCTTGTCAGCTGCCGTGTGCGAACTGAGAAGGAGGCTCTTGACGATGTCAATATATGATCGGGACCTGTCAGATGGAGGTCAGAGCTGCTCGGTTGCCCACACATGGATTTGGTCCATGAACTCTTTCGACATCACGACACTATGTGTCCTGACACTTCCATCTGCATTCACTTTGTGTTTAATCGACTGAATCAAGTCTTGTACCTCTGCAGATAGCACAGGGTCGCCTTGCCAACACTTCCATTGTTTGTGATACGTCCATTTCCCGTGGTATGTGTCACCGTCTCTGTGTGTCATAATGTGAGCCTGAATGCTAAATTGCTTGATATATCAACACTCACACTTCTTCCCAGTATTTCTTAAATGCTGAATAGATACCATCTGACGTGCTCTTTCCACAATTCTGGTGGAAGCACTTCCAGGAAATGAACAGTGCAAGTGCCTTGTCTGAGCAGTGGTTCGGGATGGGATCAAAGGCATGTCTGAACTCTGGGTCCTCATACAGCTCATCTGATGCTGCACCTTTAAGTTGGAACCCTTTGGGTTTGCCCTCCATGCCTGGTCCTTCTGTCGAGTCGGGAGCAAAATGCCCCTCCAGCCACTTGATTCCCCGGGCAACATACCCATTGTAATTATTCCATGTCTTCTTTGCATGCTTGTGAGCCAGCTTCGCAGCCTCTTTGATCTTGTGAAGGTACGGAAGTGAAGTCCCTTCATTGGCAAGGCTAGAAGTTGTAGCCCCTTTTCTTGTCTGAAGCTTCCTCGGGCTTAGAGGCTCAAGCAAAGCAGTGGCTTTCTTTGATGCCACCTTTTGTCGAGCCATTGCCTGAAGATGGACTTGTTCTGGGGCTGTCTGGTGAGGTTTTTGTGGCCAAGGACTCGGACATGTGCAAGTGGCAAGCCGAAACCGGGGGCCTTCCCGCTCATTATTACTGTATTCACTCGGTTTCTTCCATCGTGCAATATGAGCATGAAAAGACTCGAGGCGAAAGCCTCATTGTGCAGGAGCAATATACAATGATCTGCTACAAATCAACCAGATGCATAGTTTGAAACAAACCCACAATGTTGAACCAGTATCTATTCTGCTGTGAGGTCAATCACTTCGTACTTTGACTCGGAAAATGATGCTCCGTGCAGCACATTCATGACCGCTCTCGCGGTAGGCTTTGTAATATCGATAATATCACTGCATCTGTTTGCTGTTATGAGGTGCTGTGAACCACTTGCCTGCTGCTCAGAGTCCAGAAGGGAGGGGGAAGTTTTTGACGACAGAAGTGGTGGCTGGAAGATGGTCAATGATGAGCCAAAGGACTAAAAATGTTTCAAATGAAATGACGCACCAGTCCGTTTCCATGGCGGAACACGTCTAGCACAGCTGGTTCAGGATACTCCATGACGGGAGCTGGAATGGTGATGTATGCACAGCATTCACGGCTTGGTGAGGACGCATGTCCTGTGCTGCTATCACAGGGCATGGACTGGCTATTGCATGTGTCAATTCCGATTCCAGAATGGGTTGCAGTGACAAGAGGTGTACCGGTGAGGTACACCTGGTAGGTGGCCACAGCGCTGTCCCAAGGTGGGGGGACATACTCCAAGATTTTAAAGGTGAGGTCATAACCTCCACTCGAACATTCGGACAGCTATGGTATGCAATTAAACAACAGCCGTGAAGAAGAAAGCATGAAGGCCAACCTGACATAATGCATGCAGGCAGGCTCCCTTCCATAAGTCAGACCGGAACTTGGCTTGTATTGTCGCACCAGACCACTCGAAATGTGCCTCACAGATGGCCGCGAGACGCACAAAATCTGCCTGACAAGACCACACCACACCGACGGGCTGGCACTCTCTCCCGTTCGTGTTCCATGAGGTCAGTGGTCCAACATACTGGACAAGAATGTTAATGTCAGGGAAGTCATCAGGGACTGCCTCCACAAGTCTGGGATACTTCTGCCCCAAAATGCCAGTGGGGTCACGAGCCAGGATGTTGTGGAGGTCACTGCGCCACTTCACAAGGAAGTTGCAGAAGACTACTGCTGACTCATGCTGTACAGCATTCACCAGCAACTTGCCAAGTGAGTATTTGGCAAGTCGAGATGCAATCTCCAGTCCGCAGCCCAGCAGGCCAGTCTGTACAGAGCATGAGTTGTAGCATCCGAGTCTGACCAATAAAAGACAGGACTAACCTGGTTGTTACGCTAGGCCCAGGTAGGGACTGACGTAGGCTCAAGAGATGAAGGCAAGGACTAAGTGAGTCGAAGGGACGCTTCGACAAACACAGAGAGTCGAGGGTTATCCTTCGACGGACTAGGATGAGAACTCCAAGGTGGTATCCTTCAGAGGGACAAGGAGGTGTCTGGGACTTCCTCAGACCAAGGGAGCTACTGGGACTCAGTAGCGAACGCAGTGAAGACAAGAAGCGCCTACTCAAAAGTAAGGCAGAGACTTAGAGATTCAGAGGCTGCTTCAAGGTATATTGAGCAGGTCGAAGTTAAGGAATACAGGTGGCGAGTCGTCTACTTAAACAGGTGGAGACGCGGCACACAGACCAAGCAGTGTTCGTAGCAGGAATGCTAAGACAGATATAAAAGGAAAGGCTTGGGTCATACGATAGAAAGGATGAGGCTGCGCAGCATTGCGCATGAACAGGAATAGACGTCCGTGAATGGCAAGTAGGAACGGAATAAAGGTAGCCATGTGCAACGTGTAAAATAGAAGTCGCATTTAGGCAGAAGGCGTTCCACAGGAACGGGAAGAAGGTTCTAGAACGTGAGAGAGAGAACTTCGATGAAAGAGGAAGAAGAAAAAGAAATCATAACATTACCCCCCTACTAGATCTGAGACAACGACGTAGGACAACTTCTAATATCCACAGACTGACCCACAAGGGGAATCGCACATGTTACTCTGCGCGACACTGTCAAAGTCGTCCCATCCTTGAGCATTGTCATCCTCGTATACGTCGGAGACGGGGGATTGTTCCCTAACAGAGGGACGACGGGTAGGGCGAGGATAAGGAGAATGAGAGCGGCGAGGAGGGGGAATGGGAACAGGAGAGTGTCTAGTGGTTCTAGAGGGATGGCGAGAGGACTGTTACGCTAGGCCCGGGTAGGGACTAACGTAGGCTCAAAGAGGTGAAGGTGAGAGCAAGGAGTCGAAGGGACGCTTTGACGAGCGCAGAGAGTCGAGGGGTATCCTTTGACAACGATTGATGAAAACTCAAGGGAGCTACTGGGACTCAGTAGCGGACAAGGTATGACAAGGAGCGCCTACTCAAAAGTAAGGCGAAGACTTAGAGAAATCCAAGGGGCTGCTTCAAGGTATATTGAGCAGGTCAAAGTTAGGGAAATACATGTGGAGAATTGTCTACTTAAATAGTGGAGACGCGGTGCACGGACCAAGCAGTGTTCGTAGCGGAAATGCTAAGACGGATATAAAGGGAAATGCTCGAGTCGTACGATAGAAGGACAAGGCTGCACAAGGCTGCACATGAACTGGAATAGATGTCCGTAAAGAGTAATAGGAAACGGGACAAAGGTAACCATGTGCAGTGCGTAGAAAGGGAGCTGCATTTAGATGGAGGGCGTTCCGTAGGAATGGAAAGAAGGTTCTGGAACATGAGAGGAAGAACTTTGACGAAAAAGGAAAAGAAAAAGGAAATCGTAACAAGGACGATGCAAGGGGTTGGGAGCGTCCGGAGGAACCGGAGGAGCAATGAGAGAAGGAGAGAGACGATGTAGAGGGGGACGGCGGTGGTGGAAGACGACGAAGGGGGCAGCATTGCTGCATATGGCCTGGTTGCCACCTAAGACAGGTAGGGCATTGATAGACCGGGCACTTGGTGCGCATATGGCCAAGGGGGTGACAAGAGAAACATGCTTGGTTATAACAAGGATGGGTATGGGGAAGTGGTACCATTTTGTGACCACCAGTCCACCACGACTCGATTCATTGGTATATGGCCTCCTCTTCGGTGTTGAGAGGGGATGAAGAAGCAGAGATGGATGACGATGTCCTAGAGGAGGGGGCGGTGACATAGGAGGTATGCATGAACGGAGCGGTGAGGAAAGATGCAGATGAGTCAGGGGAGTGGCGTTGGGCAAGTTCCCGCATGTAGCGGTCAATGTCGTCCAGAAATTCCAGCATTCCAAGCTGGTACATCGTCATGAGAAGGGATCCTTCAATATTGCGGTAGACGTCTCTAATGAGGCGGGAGTGCATCGATTGCAATGGGGAGTTCGTAAGATTGGTGGCTAAGAGTCGTAGGGTGGAGTTCTTTAGGAAGGCGTGGCGTAGGGTGAAGAGGGGGGACCCTATGTCGAGGAAGGAGTCAGTGGCGATAGAGAAGGAAGAGTCTCGGAGGTAATTAGAGAGGTGGAGGATATCAGGGGAATCAGGGAAGTCGTCGTGGAGGTGGTTGGCGTAGAGGGGAACGGTCACGGAATGAATAGGAGTAAGAGTTGTAGCCAGAGACACAGGAGGAAAACTGTCAGGTTCAGGAGTGGGAGAGGGTCCCCATCCTGCTTGGGGTTCTGTAGACAAAGGACGAGAAATGTCGTCGACAATAGTATCATGGATAGATGAAACTGAAGAGATGGAAGAGACGGTAGTGGTGGCATTGGGGGACATGGTGGTTTCAACGAGAGTTGGGTGATGAGGAGAATGCGGAGGGGTGGAGCTTCTTATATGAAGCGAGAGCGGACTTCGCGTGTTTCAAGTTCCGCTCTGGGACCCAGGAGTCTTCTTCGGTGGAGTACCCCTTCCATCAGATCAGGAAGGAGCGGGATTTCGGGGATCCCTGGTGGTGTAAGATCTTCTCAACTTCATATTCTTCTCCGTCGATAAGATCAGGGGGTGGCGCAGGGAAGTTCTTCCCATGGATGGAGTTCTCTTTATACGGTGTTAGAAGAGAAGCGTGGAAGACTGGGTGGATCTTCCAGGTGTTTGGAAGGCGGAGTTGGTACACAATGGGGGATAAGACCTTTGTGATGGTGAAGGGGCCTTCGCGTTTTGGGGCGAACTTTGGGTTAGACATGAGGCGTTTCAGGTTTCTGGCTTCGAGCCAGACTTTGTCTCCCTTAGCGAAGGGTTTGAAGCCACGGCAGGAGCGGGAGGACATGACTTGGTGGGCAAGTTCGTGGGCAGCAAGGGCCTTGTTGCGTGCGGCGGAGAGGGAGTTAAGGCGAGCTTCTACTGTGGGAATGGAAGTATTGGCGATCACCGAGGGAAGGGCACGGGGTTCATATCCCATCATGAGATAGAACGGAGATTGGTTGGTGACGGAATGGGTGCGGTGATTGTGGGCAAATTCAGCGTGGGAAATAGAATCAGACCATGAGGTGGGGTTTGTGCCACAGAAGATGCAGAGATACGTCTCCACTTCTTGGTTAACACGTTCTGTTTCACCGTCGGACTGAGGGTGATATGCAGTGGAGAAGGAGAGGTCGTACTTCAGGAGTTCTCCGAGTTCCCGAGCAAAGGCAGAGGTGAATTGAGGACCATGGTCGGAGATGACTTTGTCGAAAAGCCCAAAGCGAAGGTAGACTTTGTGGAAGAAAAGAGCAGCTACTCCTTCAGCGGTGATGGTTTTCTTGGTGGGGCAAAGGATTACCCCCTTCGTAAGCCCATGCTCTACCACGACCAATAGGGAATCGAAGCCTGCGGAGATGGGGAGGTCGGTGATAAGATCACAGGAAACTTGTTGAACAGGGCAAGTGGCGACGGATTTAATAGGGGTGATCGGGGGAACCGTAGGGTGTGTGTTAACTTTGTTTTGCTGGCATACCGCACAGCCTTCGACATACTGTCGGACATAAGTAGCAAGGCCGGGCCACCAGAATTCGGCAGCGACGAGTTGGCGGGTTTTAAGGAAGCTGGGGTGTCCGGCGGTTTCATGATCGTGGCATCATTGGAGGATGGAGCGGCGGAGAGAATCATCAGGAGGGACATAGACGCGGCTTTTGTACATGAGGATACCGTTTTCCATCTTCCAATCGGCGAGGTGGGAGCGGAGGGTAGCAGGGATATTCTCTTGTAGCGATTGCAAGGTTTGGGCAACGAGGGAATCATTGAAAGAAGCCGACATGATGCGGCGGGAAAGATCGGTGTCGATGAGGTTGACAAAGAGGGAGGGGGGAAGAAGGGTTATCCCTTCATTGTCAGAGTCGTCTTTGGGAAGGAGGTCAGGTCGGCGGGAGAGGACATCGGGACCTGCAAGAAGTTTGCCAGGGACGTGGATGATTTTGAGATCAAAATCAGTGATGTCAAGGAGCCAACAGGCTTGGCAGCGGTTCAGGTTCTGTGGTTGGTGGAAGTATGTGAGGTTTTTGTGGTTGGTGAAGACCTGCACAGGGAACAGGGAGCCGTGGAGATATTGGCGCCAGGACTTAAGAGTGCGAATGACAGCGAGGAGTTTGTGGTCATAGATGTCGTAGTTTCGTTCTGCGGGGAAGAACGACTGAGAGAGATAGGAGCAAGGGTGCCAGTCGCCGTTGGAGTCGGTTTGAAGGAGGATAGCGCCAGAGGCATACTTAGAGGCGTTGGTGGCGATGGCAAAGGGGGCAGTGAGGTTCAGGAGGTGAAGAACGGGTTTTGCGAGGAAGAGGCATTTGAGGGTATCGAAGGCGGTTTGACAAGCAGGGGTCCAATTCCAGGCGAAGTCCTTCTTGGTGAGATCAAGGAGGGGGCGTGCGACATTGGAGTAATCGGGAATGAATCGTCAGTAGAAATTGGCAAAGCCGAGGAAGGATCTAACGTCTTTGACTTTGGCTGGGGTAGGCCAGGAAGCAATGCCATTGAGTTTGACGGGGTCCATGGCGAGTTGTCCGGGTTTGATGATCATTCCGAGATATTCGACCTCAGAGGCGGTGAAGGTGCATTTTTCGAGTTTGAGGTGGAGGTCTAGTTCCTCCATGCATTTGAGGACACGTTTAGTGCGCTCCTCGTGTAGGGATTCGTCGGGGGAGAAGATGAGGAGGTCGTCCATGTAGATGACGAGCCATCCTTCAGCGATCATGTTGTGGAAGGAGTTGTTCATGAAGCGCTGGAACGTGGCGGGGGAATTGGTCAGGCCGAAGAACATGACGGTGGGTTGGAAGAGCCCCTTATGGGTGACAAAGGCAGCTTTCCACTGGTGTCCGTCTTTGATACAGACATTGTTGTATCCCCAGCGAACGTCAAATTTGGTGAAGACCTTAGCGTCTCATAGTTTATCGACGAGATCAGAGATTAAGGGAAGGGGGTAGGCGTCGCGGACAGTGTGTTCGTTGACGTATTGGTAGTCTTGGCACGGACAAAGGCCGCCATCCTTCTTTTTAACAAAAAAGAAGGGGGATGCTTGGGGGGAATTGGAAGGGCGAATCTTCCCGGAGGCAAGGTTCTCATTGATAAACGCCTCAGTAGCTTGGCGTTCTTCGGGGGATAGGGGATAAACTTTCCCAATCTTTGGGACAAAGGAGTCGTCAAGGTTGATCTCGTGATCATAGGGACGAGACAGGGGAACATGGTCGTTGGCTTCTTTAGAGAATATGGAGGCGAACTGGGAGTATTCGGGGGGAAGGGTTTTCTTGGGTTTTGCTTTTTCAGCGGTGGCAGCAAGTTCAGTGGCGGTGGTGAGTTTAGCGACAAGGGGAGATCCGAGGGGAATAAAGCGAGATCCGCTTTGGATTACACGGTCAAGGGTGGCTTTCTGGATGGTATCTCCGACGAACTGTTGTTTGGTTCTCCATCCATTGTAGGAGCGGAGATGGTTCTCAGTGACAAGGTGGACGTTGACATGACGAGGAGGGGGGTCGGAGGGATGAGTGAAATGGGATTCAAAGTGTTTGTTCTCTGTGGAGGAGATGATGAAGAGTTTTGTGGACTGGTCAATGGATTTGTCGAGGGAAAGGGTTCTTTCAGTCCAGTCGATGAGGGGGTTGGCTTTTTCAAGCCAGGGTCGTCCGAGGAGTACAGTACGTTTTCGCTTCCAAGGTTGATGACGTGGAAGGTTACTTGCTGATTGATTCCTCCTACTTTGATGCACAGGGTGGAGGTGAAGAGGACGAGTCCTCTGGAGTTTGCTGAGCTATTGGCATTGCAAACACGGAGTGGTTTGTCGAGACGACTGGTGGGTAGGCGACGTTTTTGAACAAAGCCCCAATCGATACAATTGATGCTAGCACCGCTGTCAATGAGTGCTTGGGTTTCGACGGCTTTCAAGGTGCGTGTGGGGACGATCAGTTTTAAAGGAATTTGCATAGAACGTGTAGCCTTTACTGATACATTGGCACTAGAGGGAAAAGAGGGAGGTACTTGCGTCGAAGAAGTCCTCCCTTTCAAAAACCTGAGTCAACAGTCTGGACATTTTTGTCGTCATCGTCGATATCCTCCAGCTTGGGAAGTTCCTCAGTTTCCACCTTTTTAACGGCGGGGCGAGGTTTCTGGGAGAAGGCGGGACAGGAGGTGCTGGTGTGGCCGGGTTTTTGGCAGCGGAAGCAGAGTTTCTTTTCAATGCAGCATTTACACTCATCGGGGGTTAACTTGGAGACTTTGATGACGTCGACATCCATAGCGTTGGGGTTGCGCATCTTGGCAGGGCTAGAGAACGAGTGGAATGTCTGATAAGAGGATTTGGAGTTCCTTTTGGCGATCTCTTCGGCACATTCCCATTGGGTTTGGAAGGAAACAGTTTTGTTATACCAGTCCTCTACCTTGGTAGGGACGGTGTCCATGGACATGATGCGGTGCATGAGTGCGGGGGGAATACCAGCGGAGAAATATCCAATTAGGACATTTTCATCAGAGATCTCGGCAAGGGCCACATTGTTCTTAAATGTGGAGATGGATTTGACGAGAGAAGGGGAATACGAGTTATTTTTGGAGTTCTTGATCATACGCTTGGTCGAGAGCCAAGAGATGGCGTTTCCCGTGACATCATGGTGTTTGAATGACTTCTCAAATTTGGTGATGAAGTCGGCGAAGGTTCCGAGGGAGATAGTGGTGCCAGAGATGGCAGCTTGGCGATAGGTAGCGGCCCAAGTTTGGGTGGAGTCTTTGGTCATATATGAGAGAGTGAAGGCAATCTTCTTCACGTCGTCGCTGTAGACGGCTTGGTTGACGAGGAGGTAAAATTGGACGGAGTTAAGCCAGGGCATGGCTTTCTCGTAGGATCCATCGAAGGCTTCGGGCACTCCGATGCGAAGTTCAGTGGGTTTCGAGGAGGACATAGCAGGTGGTGGAGGAAAACGGGATAGGAGGGGAGTAGGTGGTGGCGGCGGTAATAGGGGAAAGAGTGGAGCGGTGGTAGTCAGGGTTGGTGAAGGTGGCGTTGGTTCTCTCGGGATGGAGATTCCCGTGGAGAACTGGTGGGCAAGGTCATGGGTGAATTCTTCTTCCTGAGGGGAAAGAAGCGAGGTGTCAGGGTCAGGGGTTTCTTCTTCAAGGTCCAATCGGGATGGCTCGGGAGAAGATTCTACAGGGGCAAGCTCTCGTGGTTGGAACCAGCGAGATGGGCGAGGGGTTCGATGAGCAATGGTGGGAGACTATGGCGATGGTAGCTCCGTTCAGGAAAACTTCGACCTTTTGTTATGCTAGGCCTGGGTAGGGACTGACGTAGGCTCAAGAGACGAAGGCAAGGACTAAGTGAGTTGAGGGTTATCCTTTGATGGACTAGGACGAGAACTCCAAGGTGGTATCCTTCGGAGGGACAAGGAGGTGTCTGGGACTTCCTCAGACCAAGGGAGCTACTGGGACTCAGTAGCGAACGTGGTGAAGACAAGGAGCACCTACTCAAAAGTAAGGTGGAGACTTAGAGATCCAGAGGCTGCTTCAAGGTATATTGAGCAGGTCGAAGTTAAGGGATACAGGTGGCGAGTCGTCTACTTAAATAGGTGGAGACGCGGCACACGGACCAAGCAGTGTTTATAGCAGAAATGCTAAGACAGATATAAAAGGAAAGGCTTGGGTCATACGATAGAAAGGATGAGGCTGCGCAGCGTTGCACATGAACAGGAATAGACGTCCGTGAATGGCAAGTAGGAACAGAATAAAGGTAGCCATGCGCAACGTGTAAAATAGAAGTCGCGTTTAGGCAGAAGGCGTTCCACAGGAACGGAGAGAAGGTTCTAGAACGTGAGAGAGAGAACTTCGACGAAAGAGGAAGAAGAAAAAGAAATTGTAACACTGGTCATAATCTCCTCCACAGCACATTGCGAGAAGGACAAGCTCCGACCACGTGAGCCCTACTCCATGGAGTAATGCGTCGTCAGTGCACACTTTGACACACACAGTTGTAGGCTTTGAATCAGTGCTATTCGAAACACAATCAGAGTAGATGTAGCTAGAGACTGGATATTTCCATACCTGCGCATAACACATCATGCACCGAACACGAAAGTGTCACTGTCACTCATGAAGATGGTGTCGATTCGTGCCAGTTGGTTCATTGTAGCTAACTCAGCCTCAGCTTCTCCAGGTGCCTGCAAAAGATAGGTAATGGTAGATGATGTGTTGGACAGAACAAACCAATCTTACCGTGTGCCATGTGAACCCAAATGCTGTGACGAGCTCTTGGAAGCTGCGGGTGAGGAAGTGAGGTGTGATCTTGACCTGTTTCCCCTGCTTTGTGATAGGATGGTCCCTACCATCGAAGACAAAGTGGGCATGGTAGGCTGCTTTGTGTAGTCCAACGAGTCGGTAAAAGAGCATGCAAAGCTCTGGACTTGGTCCTGCACCTGCGTGATTGTGCTAGAAGACAGCACATGCTTCGTACATCCATGTACTGGCATGAAGTATGAGCAATGGCTCAAATGGCCAATAAATACGAATATAGTTGCGGCACTGTGATGGACCTGCCATCCACACCAATTTTCATGAGAGTGGGTTCTAACTGTTCTGAATCCTTCCTAAATCCCTCGACGACAGCAAACTTGCGAAGGGGCCAGGTTTCGCAAGCAGGAGAGATTATCTGTGTGAGATCAGTCCGGCACCCAATTCATTCAGTGTGATTGGAACCTACCTTCCATAGTCCTTTAATGCCCATTTTTCCTATGATGTGGTGGAGGGAGAAGCTGTAAAGAGGGGCCATGAATATTGTATAGTGATGATTTATAAGCAACTTACCACTTACATTCCAAAATTCCCTGAGCGGTGAGGCAGAAACTCCCAGGTTGTGTATGTCCTGAAATGTCTGGGTAGACTTGGAGCCATGGAATCGTGACTTTTTGACACCAGAAACGAATGTATTTGGGCCGCTTGACGAAGCAGGTCAAGTCAGTCCTGGGACGGATGTTGGACATCCCTCAGTCAATTCCTGGAGCAACCTGTGTGTGAATTTTTGGTTAGGTGCAATCATGCATAGTTCGATGGGTACAACACCACTGTCACTGCCACCAATCTTGTGCTGATGGCATCCAGAGGCTTGCCAGTGAGCGTAATGTTGTATGCTTCCCTGAGATACGCCTATTCACAGTAACATGTAAATGCAAAGAAGTAGGTGGGACACGAAACATACCTGAACTGTTGTGGTCTGCATGACACCTTCATTCTTGTCTTTGTTCCACCCAGGCTGTTTGGGTCCACCGCAGGAACGATCGACCCAATCTTATTCTTGCCCTTGTGGTGTGTGAATGTAATCAAGATTCCTTTGAAGAATTTTTTGAGCTTCGCGAGCTCACGTCCTTCCTGCAAGTTGAGGGCACGAGGGTGGGTTGTAGCTGAAACAGGTCATTAGTAGACCTCTGTGGTTGTGGAAGGGACTTACAGGATACTGCAAGACATGTCGATGTTCACCAGGGGTGTTCAGAGTGTGGGACAAATGCTCCTACACATTCCATAGTGATTAGTGCCCATGTTCAATGTTGATTATCCATACTGTTGGTAATATCCCTTCAAAATCTTGAGACCACCTCCGAGGGCCCTGCTACCGGCCTCTCGACAGAAGAAAGCTTTGATGTTGTTAGGATATTCTTTTCCTAGGCGGTGGTGGGCATTGGCGGCACAAACGTGCATCTGATTCGGAGGATGACTCACAAATTGGGGCCTGACATAAAATGAGTTGCACCAAGCTCAGCATAACGGCGGTACAGAAAGTTGATGTCATACCTTTCATGGTCTTTGAGCGTGTCGAAGATTGAGCCCTTGGCCCTGCCAGTGATCCCTGAGCGGTCGGAATAGATACTCTCAGTGGCCACTGTTACAGTGCTGATTAGTCACACCTGCACATAACGGACTTAGTCAATTTTTCACTTTTCTTCCTTATCTTATCTTCTATCTTATCAGATAACCAGGGAACAGTAAACTCCTTCTCACCAGATCTACAATCTGCCTTTCATTATGCATATGCTTCTCTTTATTTCCATGCAGTGCATGGCTATACTTTCATTCCTGCTATACTTCTCTTCCATTCTGCCACCGCCACAGCACGGTTGCCTCATGCATCATCCACTGCTGTGCACCTCATGCCTATGCTTCTATTCAGGCTATGCTGCCACATACTATAGCTATGTTGGGACTAGTATCGCTAGATATGGTATAAACAAAAACAAACAGTAGAGTAGTATATAAGGGCGCAAGTCCCAGCCAGAGAACTCCAGTCTAGTTCTCTTGGTCTTCTACCCCAAAGACATCGACTCAGTTGGACCTACAAAGTCCTAGTTCCCTCTCCGTACTTCATCCCTCGTAGTTGCCAGTTCCTTTCGTGATTCCCTGAAGCATTAGGTTTTTGGGTTGTTTCAGCCACAATGGGACAAATGATAGATGGACTTACCTTTTTTAAGCCCTTCTGAGCCCTGCTAGTGAGTGTGTGAGCGCATGATGAGTCCGTCACTGTATGACTGAGTCGGAGTGGACAGTGGGAGAGTGGGCGAGTCCTGCGGCGCATGCTGACATAAGGTGTCCAGAAATGGCAGGCAGCGTGGTTGAAGCGTAGGAGTGTTTGCAGCGGAGGGTTGGGGGAGGTGGAACTAAAAATGATGTGGGTCAGAGAACAAGATAAAAATAAAACAAATCTAGACCAATTATGATGTTGATGAGCACCTGGCCACCCGGAATTATCAAGAGGGAAGGTTATTGGGTCTGATGTGGTTGAGTGCTGTGTTATCACTGTAAAGTGATCTAAGTGAGTTAAATCGCTTAACCCAGTAAATCTGGGCAAACACAGTAAGTTCTGGTAAACCTGGTAAACTTAGTGGTCCATGCTGCGTCACCGGAACGTCAACACCTTACCTCGGGCAGCACTTGCAGGTGAGTCTTGGCTTGTCTGTTACTCCATCCTCTCGTTGGGGCTCCCCTTCCGGTCCTCTCGACAGTCTCAGCGCTGCAACACGATCTGTCCCTGTGACACCTCTGTCACTGGCTCACTGCTGAGCGGAATGGTACAGCTCTAGTCAACTGGATTGCCAGCACCTGCATTGAGGATCTACAGGGTGAAATTTCAGGATTGCACAAGGATCAGCATGGCTGCCGGTACCTTCAAAAGAAGCCCAAGGAGGGTGTTCCAACATTGGATGATGACAAGTTTACATCTTATGTGAACAGGATAAGATTCACGTTCAATCATCAAATATTACTTTTCAGGCTTTTGTTAGATCCCAACATCCTCTGTGCTGGACCTTACCAGGCTCACCCACCATCTGCAGACCTCTCCATGGAACTCTTTCGCAGCGCACAGTGACGAACCCAACTCTCATGTTGACCTCTTCCATGGATCTCAGTGGGGAATTTTCTGGCACGGTCACCGGGGCATTGGCACCTCACATCAGGCAGCACTCGCAGATGAGTCTTGGCTCTTCTGTTGCTCCATCCTCTCATCGGGGCTCCCCTTCTAGTCCTCTCGACAGTCTCAGCACTGCAACGTGATCTATCCCTACAACACCTCAGTCCATCCAAAACGGTAATAGTAACCATCTGTTGCCATCTCCAGGCATGCCTCTTATCCCAGATGGTCAGAATCTGAGTGGCCGTTTATCGTCGCAAGGAAACCA
>JBBPKY010000473.1:0-20646 GCA_038089495.1 Xerocomellus dryophilus
CAGGGCGAGAGCCAGAATGATCAATCGTAATCGAGTCTGTATCGTCGGATATCATTCTAATCAATAGCATGAGGAACACTTCAGCTTCTGTCTTCAGTTCGAACGAAAATTGTTTCAAAAGCAAGAATACAACGCGGGTGCATCGGAGCGTCAGGGGGAACACGGCCCTGTCTGACAACGACTTGAGCAACATCGGGCAAAGGTGGTGTCTAAGGAGCATCAGAAGTTGTTCGTGCTGCGGTGCGGTCAAAGATGAACGTCACGGAAAGTAACGACATATATACCTTTCGGAATAGCTCGTGATAATTCGTAAGAACGCTCTCGATGAGCTCGAGCGCGAACGTCTTGTGTAGATACTCGAGATTGAGGAAGTGGGGTCTCTCCGAGTTGGCGAGTAGACATAAATCTTCAAAGACAGCGTATGCGTCTCGCGCGAATGGTCCCAGGGCGGCCGCAGTTCCGTCAGGAAGAGTCACATCTTCAAGTAGTTTTGGATCCACCGAATCTCGTTTGTCTTCTTCGACCATCTTGTCGACCACAAACATTACCAGTTGACGGAGCGTAGCAGCAGCAGTAGACGACACGACCGCAATCCGAGAATCTTGCAACTTGAAGCACAAAAGCAGTGCCTGTATATCACGCTCGGGGATCATGTTTTATTCGGTATCGAAGCGCAAAAACCTACCTCGCCCAGTAACCCTCCGTTAACAGAGGGAAAGTTCGTTATAAGTGAGACGAGCGTTTGTAGGATACGAAGCTGGATGTCAACGCCCTGACTCATGGCATCGCTCATGGTGTTGATGATCAAAGGTACGGCAGACTGGGGGACTGCCTTGAGCGCAATGAGTCGCTGAAGCGACCCAAGAGATATCGCGACGACTTTCGCGTTTTTGGTGGCGCATCCCATAAAGACCGGTCGTAGGAGATCATCGGACTGTGCACCGTCTTCCACAAATGAGACGACAGAAACAACGAGAACGAAGACGAATGAAGCACGAACCCACCAGATGCGAGTGAGGCTGTAGCTTGTTCCGGGGAAGACCTGAGGATTGCGAGCGATTTCTCCGCTGCCTGTCCGAGCGTGAGCAAGGCTGGTTAGAAACACCGAGGGTTGTCTGACCTCGCGTATTTCTGGATGTTTCCTCCTGGACTCGCTGGCCAAAGACTATGATGGTGCGTCAATGGCATTCAATCCGCGGGACGAACGCGTCAAAGTGGCTACCTGCAACTCAGTCACTAGGAATGCTAGTGAGCTCATTCTTGCTTCAATCCGTCCAGGTTTGATCCTTCCTTGTCATGCAAGACTGTTATAGGAGAAAAAGACTTGGTCCGGTGTCGACGTGTCGGGGGTCGTTATAAGTCCTGTACCGAGCAGAGGCGGCAACTCGAGCTACGTATGGGACTCGGATGCAGGTTCGAGTTGGATTAGGTGTTGAGTACGTTGAGTCATGGCACTGACAGTTTGACAAATCATGTTTACATAAACAGAAATACACCACGCTAAATTACGATAGATAACAACAAGCCAGTAATAACGGAGGTCAACAGGGTATACAAGGATAGAATAGGTATGTCAAAATGCAAGATCATTTTTTCCACAGCGCTCGCCAACTAGATATCTACCATCCTAGCACGAAAATCAAAGACCGCGGGCCTCAAGACGGTTCCGGAATATTCTTTGGAACCCAGGAACGTGATCAAAGTCCATGAGAGTGTAGTGTTGTCCCGGGACGTCCGTGTACGAGGGCTCCCCACGGCTAAACTCACCCCACGGCTTGAGCTGTTTGTTCAACCAATCTTCCTTGGATCCACGAAGCGGAATGGCGTAAAATACGTCAAGGACAGCTAAGAGGGGACAAGCAATGAGCAACATCCTCGACGACACGACTGTGTAAGACTTACAAACTGAACCGCCTGGGTTGTATTCCTTACCACACTCGATAAGGGATCCAGCAATGTCAACCCAGTGGTCGAGTTTCTCGGGCGTGAGTTGTAGCTCCACAAGACGTTCGGGGGGAGACAGCGCCCAGACGGCGTCCAACTGCTCCTTGCGAGACAGAGGCCGCAATGATGGCGCAAGGTCGTTTGCATCCTGCTTCGATACGAGACCGAGGAAGTAGGACAAATTGAGCATACCGCCCGTCCAGTCGATCTCATGCATACGGTCGGCGATATGCGGTGGAATGTTGATGAGACCAGTAAATTTGACTTCATCTCCCATGGCTTCGAGTCGCTTGGCAACCTCGAAAGCAACGACACCACCGTACGAGTAACCAGCGATAGCGTAAGGACCGTGGGGCTGAGTCCGTTTGACGGCCGCAGCGTAGGAGGAAACCATCTCATCCATAGACGTAAAGAATGGATGACCAGGTTCGAAACCCCGAGCACGGAATGCATAGAAGGGTCGCTCGTTGTGGAAGTACTTGGCGAGGTTCACGAAGATGAGAACTTCGCCGACACCGGGATGAACCATGAAGATGGGAGTCTTGTTACCCGTAAGGTTGAGGGGCACAATGGGGTCGTACTCTTCCGCGTTGACGTTCTTGGACTTCAAGGCGTCGATGTAGTTGGCGAGACTCGAGACGACTGGGTGCTTGAGAATCTGGATTGTCGGAATGTCGGCGATGTCAAAGGCAGATTCGCCTTCTCTCTTAAGGCGGATAACATCGATGGAAGTACCGCCGAGTTCAAAGAAATTGTCCGCGGCAGAGATATCCGCAACGTCCAAGTTGAAGATGTCAGCGTATATACGCGCGAGCGTCTTCTCGGTCTCACTCTCGGGAGCGACGAAGGAGGCTCCGCGGGCCTCACTGAGTAACTCTTCAGCACGGGCAATGTGCTTGGCGAGCTCACCCTGTTTGAACCGGGTAATAAGACGAGGGCGAGAGAGCTTTCCGAGCGTAGTCTTCTCCATCTGGTTGAGGGGGATAGGGACGATGTGCTGGGGAGGAAGTGTGATCATCTTGACAGAAATATCACGTATCGCGCGGTGAGTGGCAGTCAACTTTGTGGATGCATCCTCGCCATGCAGGTCAAAAGAAGGCGAGTAGAAGATGACGAAACCTTCGGTTTGTTGTCCAGGGGCACGGTAAGGTGCTGCAGCAAGGAAAGAGTGGGTGACACCCTCCACGCTCTGGAGATGAGTCTCGAGCTCAGGTATACCGTAGGAGACACCGTGGACGATGACGGTTTCCTTGATACGTCCACTGAGTCTCAAAGAACCATCCTGAATGATACCGATGTCACCCGTGCGGTACCAACCGCCTTCGACGAACGAAGACTCGGTCGCTTGGATGTTGTTAAGGTACCGAACGAACACCATGGGTCCACGAACTTGAAGCTCTCCACTCTCACCATCGGTACGAACTGTCACGCCATCCTCGGGGCTGACGATGCGCATCTCGCATCCTGGGTTTGGGATACCAAGTTCTAGGAACTCGAACTTGGGTTCAGAAACGGAGACATCGGCAGGGTGGTAGATGCATCCGGCACTGCGGCGAATTGTTAGAATAATACACCCTTTAGAATACTTGGTACGTACCAGGTCTCGGTCATACCGAAACCAGGAGAGATGACAAAGGATACCTTAGAGGGGTCGCGAGAAAGATTCTTGAGCGTAGCAACAAAGGCTTTAGCAGTCTTTGAGACGACCGCTTCACCACCACTGTTTATGCGCGTAATAGAAGAAAGGTCGAAGGTCCCGAAGACGTCTGTTCTCTTTTCCAAGTCTCGGGTAAGCTTAGCGAGAAGGAAGTTGGGAGCAAAGGTGACATTGATAGATTTGGCTTCAATCAAGCGGAGGAAGCGGAGGGGTTCGGACAAAATAACGGATGCGTGCACGTGGAGCTGGGATGCGCCGTACAGCAACGGAGCAACGTGCATCTCGAGTGATCCAGCAACGTGGTCGAACCCAACCCCTGTTGATTACACGTCAGATTGGAAGAATAGCTAGAGCCAACAAAGACTCACAGTTAAGGATGTTGGACTCGGAAGTCAAACCATAAGCAATACCCTTGGAAGAGCAGGCAGCCAAGATAGTTCGGTGGGTGTGAACAACCACTTTTGAGAATCCAGTTGATCCCGAAGTCAAGAAGAAAATAGCTTCGTCGTCTGGCTGAGCAACTCGGGCGGCCCAGTCAGCCGACACTTCGTAGCCCTCAGCTGCGATCCTAAGTTCCGAGAGGAGGTGGATCTCCAATCCGGGGATGGTTCTCACTTGGTCTGCACCGGCCTCGCTAGTGAGCCAGGTAACCGAGTGAGTAACGTTCGTTATGTGGGCAACGTGGGCCTCCTTGTGGGCCTGCTGTGCGCTGAGAGCAGGCTGCAAGCACGGAACGTAACCGGCGAGCAGACAGGCCCAGACGGCAGCCATGTTGTCCTCGTGTTCTGTCAAGTAAACCAAAATGATAGACCCAACAGGCTTGTTCAACTCTGCGAGTGCACGAGCGAGGTTGCGCACGCTCTGGTTGAACGAACTGAAAGTCTTGGTCTGGATGGACGAGTCATGAGCGGAGGAAGTGATGAAGCTGAGCTCGTGCGATGGGTACCGCTCGGCGGCATGAGACAAGACGTCGATGAGAGTAGCCGGCGCGTAAGAAGGTTGGGAGAGGGGAGCCTTGAGGCTCGGGATGACCTCGGGTGTGGCTGGGGCAGGGGTTGCAACTGGCGCCATTGGTCAGGAGGTATGGAAAGTGATGACGAGGAACAATAATAAAAAGGTCTACGCGTGAAGAAAAGGATTAAAAGACGGAGTGCTGGGTATGATGGAATGATCCCTGCCTTCCTCGATCTCGCTTTATAGAATTCGACACGACCCTCGATGAAGACTTATTAGAACTTTGGTACACGGCGATTTGAGTTCAAGTTGCGGCGCCGGCCCATCAGAGAGGCTGTAAATGACTAAATGCTAGCATAACGGGTAAAAGAAAGAACCAGTTAGTTACGACACATTTGCTTGGCCCACATGCCAACGGTTGGGTAGTCGAGCGATGGCTGACTGGCGGCCACCGCATTGCTCAAATCTCCCGACGGAACTTGAAGGATGGAATCACTTTGGGGCTGCTTCACGACTCACTGAAAATGGTAGAGCAACATCCTGAGCCACTTCCAACTGCCGACCAATAGACGCAATTATGGCAACCGCAAGTTCGGAGAATCCGACAAAGAATAGGACGCGGAGCTTGATCGCATGGTGCTCTTCGAGACTTCGACCTTAGGTCAATTGGGACATGATTTGGTGGCACGGTAAAAGCGGTTTTCGGTTGCCAGCACGCGAGTAGCAGTGGCTTGCGATCATCTCTTGGCACGCATTAATTAGTAAATGAGTTTCCTCGGGCTGTGCGCTCAATAATACTTACGGTGGTATCATGCTTGCGTTAAATAACAGCCGACATCGACTGACAGACCTGATTGACGCTCGGTTGAACAAAGTGTTACGTAATGGCACCGTAACGAGAAGGTTGGAGCGGCTCGGAACTGCCACTAAAAGCCGCGGGCTCAAAACTGCAGTCCTTTCTGGCCTTGCAGACTGAGATGCGACAATGCGGTCAGCGAAACTACTGACAATACCGAATAGACCGGAAAGACTGCATGCGGACATTTGACACGGATAGTGTCCTCTGTCAGATTCATGATGGTGTAGGTATGTAAGTATTAGGTCGTTTGCCGGTCCATGATTATCGCCGCAATCACTTCTTGTCTCAAACAAGAAGGCGATGGAAGGAGAGCGCAATGACAAAGAAATGACCAAGTCTATTGGTCATATGGTATCTTCCCATCGCCGTAGACAGGAGTAACCATCATAGTCAAAACTGCTTGCCGGGTTGCACGAGCATCGGCCGTTAGCCCAGCGCTGCCCGTCGATAGGGCAATGCGTAAACGGCGCGTGCTCATACCCAATTTCATCGAAGAAATGAATGGAGCTACGCGGCAGAAATAGAGCGGCGGCAATGGAGTGCACGGGCGCATCTCCCCAACGCTGTGTTGATCAATGAGTCTTCACACGCTTGCGGACTACTGTACCGCCAATAGTTGGCAGCGGGAACTCACCTCGTAGTAAAAACCTCCAGCCCGGTCGAGGGATTCAAAGAAGGACATATAGGTCTCTCCTCGCCAAAAGTCCATGTCTCCAATCTCGAAGTTGGACCAAACTAACGTTGTTCCGGGGCGATAAGCCTGACGGAGAAAAGGTAGCCAGAGCTACTTACAGTGACATAAGTTGTAATTGGTTCCGCCATCGTCAGAGATGAAGCTGAGGGCGTTGTCCGGATGTACTGTCTCTGGATGCGCCCTTGCGTACTCTACATGACAAATCGCACCCAATGAAACACATTTCAGCGGAATTCATGTGCGAACTCAGAGGTGCAGGGTCAGACGTACCTTTCACCGTCTGCCACAGGGAGGTTATTGTGGCCTGGAACTCATACAATGAGATCGTGAAGCCTGATCAAGCATTCGTGAGCATGAATTTGGAAAACGTTCGTGACACCGCGCCACGTTTACGGTAAAAGGGTGAATTGTATCCGACCTACCATAGGTCTTGTTATGGCTCTGCATGAACAAAAGGGGGTCTGAGGGAATGTCACAATGAAAGTGGACCCATGGCCTGCATATCGTTCGCTTACGCCCATTTTCGCTGACTTTGGGGAAGAAACTCACTCGATCCTCCAATAGTACCTAACCGTATCGTTCAGAATAAGTGGACATGTATGCATACCTAGTCGAAACCTCCTACCTGTACTTTTGGAGTAGTAGATGCCTGAAGAAAAACTTCCCGAAATTAACTCCGTGCACCAAGACCGTCCCAACATTGCACTCACACCGGCGTTGAACCGACACATGTTGCGATAGGGAAGGCTACCTATGAGTGGTGGATTGGTGGCCTATGCGACCTATTCATGTTCTATGGCGTACCTCCATAGATAATGTTGGCCTCTTCCATCTTCTTCCTAGCATCTGCAGCCTTTTGTTCATCAATCCATGATGGTGCATACCAATGATCATGCGGTATGAGCCCAAACTCCATTTGGGCAGACGATATCACCGATATGCGTCTCATTGGCGATAGCTCAAAACCATGCACTTGTTCGTTTAATTTGGTTAGAGGAACATACCTTTTGAACTCATCGTCGAAGGGTTCCTCGTTCAGGAAAACATATGGATATCTATATTCGCGGTTGAACCGATCTTCGACGCTTCGGACGCTCTGGATAACCCCGTCGAGGTCGGAGTTTCGACAGAGGATAACAAATGTGGCGTTTGCTCTTTCGGGTGCGTCCAAGGTAGTGGGTGGCGTGAAATCGACGAGCGGAGGTGCATCATAACTTGAGCTTGCGGTGGAGTTTGGGGAGGAGACCAGTGTTGGCAGGCTGTTATCGTGAATTTTGAACGTGACGAAAAGCACTGCCTGAAACATAGTAGGCCCGGACGTTGAGGCCTCGACGGACCCACTGAACTTGACAGTACTCACGAGAACAAAAAGAACTATCAGCACATAACGAATAGGTATGGCCATTACAACGACGGAACCGGAGGGTAGTGAGAAGATGAAAGATGGTGTACTGGCTCGTCGTCCAGCTGTATATAGTATCCCTAGTCCCGTGTGGTTACCGGAGTTCACACAGCAGCCCGCCCACGGGGGGACTGCGGCCGTGGCTGGTACAACAGTGGTGCTTCGCCATTGCTCCACAAATGATGTGAGATGACAAGATGTGATCAATGTCATTACGACACGCGAGCGCGCCCGAACATTAGTTCACGTGACTTGATGTGTCACGCTGAAACGTGCATGACCGTTTGTTCGACTCTTTGTTCTGCGTCCACGGGAGGTCTGTATGTCACGGATGTTCGCCGACTCGACACTGCGGTGTTGCAAGATTCGGGTGTGGGTCTCTGGATAACCTTCCGCAATTGCGCTGGATATCTCGTCTTGTCCATCAACGAAACACGGTTCCCGCGCAATATGAGGTCGCCAGTAACCACCATGTTGTTCCATTTGGACAGCGGGAAAAGGCGTTAGGAGTGCGTTTCAAGCCCTTCTGACAGGCACCTGCTCTAGATACCTTATTCTATCCAAACGCGCCTGGCTTCAAATTGTAATTGCTCCCACGGACACCGACTCATCTGCGAGTTCTACGCAGTCCGCTGCCATGAAGTCGAGGGGTACCAACTGGCCGTGCCTTGTCGATCATCTGGGGTAGTAAAAGGCATTGTACGCATTAGGCAGTACAGCAAGTGAACACTCACCCTGCCAGGAGAGGTGGATGCGAAGAACAGACCAGAAAGGAACAGTCGGACAGATCCGATAATCGTGTTGGCTCACTTTTACGACGCTCACACGCAGATATTGGATTTTCCATACGAATCAGATCTCAGAATGTTAGGTCTGGTTTCATACGGGGCCTTCGTGGTGGACGGATTGCGCAATTCAATCGGGAAAGCAAGTCATACGACGAGATCATCGCCATGGGCGCGAGCAGTCGGTGCAAATCGCCTTCCTCTGGAATCAGCTGCGGAAGGTGGTGGAAGGCGCGCGGTACAGGGATGGCCAACAGGTACTCGGAGTCATATGGTCTGCCGCTGTAGTCGGCGAAGCAGCAGAGTAATCTGACGCAGCCCCACCGTCGCCCTCGTCAGGCTCGACACGAACAAACTCGAGCGGGGCGCCTGTTTTCGATTCGAGGTCCTGGAGAAGGAACCGGTTGTCGTATTCGGTAGAGAGTGCGGTATTGTTCGATGGCTTCGGGGACGCGATGGCTGACCAAAGAGCGGTAGTGGTTCCATGGCGGTTGTGGTCAAACAGGTGGTAGCAGTACTGCTTGGTACGTGGTCACGCTTGCACGTGCCAGCACTCGAGCTCTATTTCGAAATGTAGATGCTTAACGCCAGAAGCGATCCTAGGATAATACACAGATGATTCGGCAACGGCAGTACATATGATCTAAAATCGATGCTTAAGTGTCCTTACGAAGTCTACCCGCCTCGAACATCCACGTAAACACCCGACTCTGATAAGCTTGCTCAACCATAGCAGTGAAAGTCGACCGCAGCGAAAGGTGAGTCGGAGTCGTCTCCGATTGAGGTGGCGGCGCTGACTGTGTACTACGAATCGACACCGTCTCAAAACGCTCGAAATCAGCAGTAGTAAGGGCGTCCATGGTCATCTGAAAGCACGAAGACTCAGGGGGTTTCGCTGTTGAATCAAGGTTATTATCCGTGTTTTCGCTATCCTCTCCACTCCGAAAGAATCGGTGGAGTCTGGTCACCAAGACGAGGTGATTGCAGATCGTGAGATCCAGCCCACCCTGTGGCACATGAAACGCGTCTCGAACAATGCATGCGGCAGTGGTTGCAAGCGACGTACCATGATATCGGTGGTCATACCAGCCATAAATCCCGGCACTGGGATCAAGGCGATATGAACGATGCTCATCATAACGCTGAGCACACTCGTCTCATGGGTATTGGGAGCGCAATTGGGCATTGTATGTCCGGGAGGTTATACCATAACGTGTCCGAACCGCAGGTGTAGGCCTTGGAGGCGGCGCGCAGCATCCACAATAAAAAGAAGACAGCAAAGCCACTGGTTATACTTCACATCCGACCAGAAGGGGTAGCATCCTTGCAAGGGAAAATATGATGCTCATCCGGGCTGCCCTACGTGTAAAATTGCATAAGTGGCAATAGGACGCGACGGAAACCCACCAAGTCGAACAAGTGTACGAAAGCAACGTTAACCACATCGAGACTATATTAGATTTGCACGACATATACCAAGGACGATCACCTGCAGGAGATGGGAAAAAGGCATTCTGTGACACTACGGACTCGGAAGAGCGGATTGCAAAGGAACGCACGTTTTGGCAAAAACAGCGTCCAAGTTAGCATAGATAACATCAGGGAATAATGCCGGAGCAGCCCGTGCATCTTCCCACCAGAGTCGGTGGCAGACGTACCCGAACCCAGCGACTCGTTCGAATACGTACTCATGACGATAGCAATGGAATGCAAGACAGTGACGAATACTGCCGGGACGTATGCAAAGGTTCCTGCAGGTTGAGAATGGAAGTACATGGATAGTCACCTAATAGAAGCCGTTCGACATTTGCGCGATACTCCGCCGACATCCTTCACGAAATACAACTGTAAAGGGGCGAGAAATCAGAGGACGAGGGATGGCTATCATGACAGGGATATGTATTTAGCGTGGCGGTCCTCGCCCTAAAAAAAGTGCGAAAAGCCAACAAGGTTTGCCTACGTGTCATCGAACTTTGATCTCCTTTTGTCCTTGCGAGGTGATAAAGACCTGCTCGAGCCTGAGGCTCTTGGGGTCACAATTAGACGGAAGATAACATTCAGTGACGCGTCGAAAGTACACCATGTTTCATTATTTGGCGTTTCTCATTTCCCCTTCACTGCCAAAGTCAGCGCGCACCAAGACCAGAAAACAGGGGGAAAGGTCGGTAGTCACACGAGGCCACTTCTCAGTCCGCTCGCTAGATTCATTCCTGCGTTCTCCGACTACTGGCGGCCGCATCAAGGGTGCTGTGACACTGCCAAGGGACCCACTCTATTGGACATTCACGCGACATGTCACATAAGTAGGGCAACGTGAGACCATGTGCAGGCTTACCGGGAAGACCGCTCTTTTTTTCGTTCTTGCCCGACCAGCCACGTGTACGGTACATCTGCCCTCGTAGAGATAGTTCAATTCCGAGTCCTCTTGTACCCGTACGTCGTAGTCAGCGTGGTCCAATCGAATCAGTTTGTCTGCTCGTCTCAGAGTTTCCCGCCATCGGCGTTCACGTCACGAGTCTGGGATTTCTGCTGTTTGCTGATTTATCTGAGAATGTTTGAGCGCTCATATAGAAAGTTACTAGCTGGGTCCTAGAAAATGTGATCCAAGAATGCAAGACGAAGTTGTACGTCGTTGACAGCACCCGGGTCGGAGTTGCAAATCGAGGGGTGCCGCTCTGGCACGCGAAGCGCTCACACGCTAGAATCCACCTCCATATATCTTTGAGCTACGCAAAACTATAGACTTCACATCAATAACGTTCGAGAAAGCTAAGAGTGTCGCTCATGTGAGGCAATAAGCGTCCGAAGCGTCCGAGGCGAATAAGACTGTCAAATCGTATCTAAGAAAGCACCTGAATGGTTGTAAAAGGAGAGGTAGAGTCGAGATGATGAACAAAACGATTAAATCGCTCTAAAAGCCTAGGTCGAGAGTATATGTACTTTCTAGTCAGACTTGGAGCCGGGATTGTCACCACTGTGCCCGAAACGGGGTTGATCCGGACGGTCAAGACACGGTCGGGGGGCAAGCAAACCTTGTTTTCCTTTAAATCACAAGCTGAACAAGCCACCCGCGCGACGACGACTCTGGACGGGATGTACGACAACCAGAGAAATGCCAAGTCCGACCGTAAGTCCGATCGCAACAGAGATCAACTGCAGGGCCGTCTGGAATCCGCTCAGGTAGGAGGACGACGATCCCGACGTCTGGTCTGACACAAAGTTCAGGAGACCCCCGTTTCCGAGTCCAGAAGGCACTTGGAAAAGAATACCAGTGATCTGATAGCAGAAATTCAGACGGAAGCTGCCTTGGCTTCAATGGGCGGAGAACCCACCATGACAACAAAAGCGTTCCCATTGAAAAAGCGCCCGTACAGGTTGGACACAAATCCGACCGCAAAGGCACTGACCCACTCCTGAGCATACAACGTATATCAACATAAAATAAATGGGACCTACCCAACCGCTGCGCTGATATCGCTCTGGTTCGGGAATTTGGTGCCCACGAAATGGTTCGTCACCCAACCAATCGACGCGATCGCGATAAGCAGGAGCTATGTGTGCAAGTTAGCGCCGGTATATGCGGCAGAGCGTGATTGTTGTCCGATGACATCACTCCAAGTGCTTACCATTTCTTTCGTCCACCACGGGGCCATTAGTCTCATGCTCAAAAACAGCGAATACATCGGTACTGTCAAGAACGCCCACCACAGGCTTGGTGTTTGCTGCCACCATGGTCCCGCGGGGTCATGAGAGTCCACGCATGTATAGTCTGTTGGACCAATAATCGATCGCCCGATTATCCTCTGGTACAGCTGGGCGCCGATTGCGAGCCCAAAGCCGAGAAAAAGCGAGTACATTAGGGCGAAACATAATCGAACAGCACCGGCAACCAAAGAACGCGACGAAAGCTCGAGGGATCCGGTGAGCACGATGAAGCCCTTTGTATGCACTCTCATTAGTTGTGTTGCTACGGAAAGGCTTCTTCTTGGCTGCTCACCGGTAGGATCAACACCACCGAACTGCTGGCAACGGCCGAGTAACAGAAATGTGTGGTCGATGCCAATGCAGCACTCAAGAAGCTCAAGAGCGTCGCAATCGTAATTTCGAACACGTTCACATATAATTCGTTGCGGACCCCGATCAGCTGAATTGCAACGAGGAGTGCACCAAGAGGTGCCGATGCCAGACAGTCGATGAAGGATCCAGAAAATGAGACGGAGCAGATGGAGGCCGAGCACATCCCCCCGATGATAGTCAGCTGTGTAAAGCTATACAAGGGCTCCTTGCGCATCAGAACATCCAACGAAGCCGATGCCGCAGAAACCGACAGTGTGTCATGAATGACCTAGCAGCCAAGGTCGGTTGATATATGTTATCAGGAATGTCCACTTTACTTACGTTCCAGTACAATAAATGCGCTTCCCCGAGCTTCTCCAGATCCAAGGCGCTGCCTTGTCGAATGAACTTGATGTTGCTCGTTCCCGTCGCGCTGTCCTCGAATGAGATAAGCATTACATCCGGCAGGTACATGCAGCTGAGTTCGAGATCTAACACACGTCCGGTGCTTTGTATCTGCGATGCTAGACGGTGCGAAGGGCCGCCAAACATCATCATGGCACGGGCGAGCTTCATGATGAATTCCTGTCTTTGAAGAATCTCCGCCACGTGCCTCGTAATCTAGCGAGAGTCAGCTGGCGAAACGGATGAAAATGGGCGACGAACATAAACCTCTGCCTTTCTTCTTTTCCGTCGTATCTCCTTATCCCTCCGTCGCTCCCTCTCTTTCCGCTCTTTCCGCTCCTGCTCTTTGATCCGCTGGGTCTCTTTCTCGATATGTTTGAGATTGAAGTAATCCTTCTCACCAAATTCGTCCACAGGAGTACCGCCCGCGCTCGCAGTCCCGGGTGTCGCGGTGCCGCTCGCGCCTGGCGTATGGAGTCCCTTTTCCGTAGGGGAATGAGGCGAAGATAGCACTCTGAGGTGGCTCGGAGAAAAATGGATAGGTAGCGGAAGATCCTTCAACCTGCCAGCCCAACTTCTGCGTCCTCCAGGGGTAGAAACTGGGTAATCATGGCCTGCCTTCGACCTGTCTACCAAACCCTCTGAGGTAGTCGGAGACCCCGCGATCGTAGCGCCAGGCGTATCTGGTGATTCTGCCTCGGTTTCTTTTGCCTCACTCGTATGACGATCAATGGCTGAGATACCGGAATCCGTGCTGCGTGTACGTCGGAGGCCGCGAGAAACTACATTGGGAGTCCTCGCAACTATTTTCGGAACTTCTTCCACAGAGTATCTCACGAGGTTATAACCCGGCCTCTTCAAATTTGGGGCGAGTGTTACCTGCTGGGGTGCAGCCGCTCCTGAGAGCGTACCTGCTCCTGCTATGAGGGCGGCAGTCGTGGGGGCTGCAGGGAGGGATGGGGTCCGGAAGTGGGCAAGGATGGATGAAGCGGACCCTCCCTTGAACGACCGACCGAGGGCGAATTTTCCAGGGTGGTCGCCTCCCGATCCTTTCGAGGTGGAGTGATCATGAGTGTCGTCCTGATCGGATAACCACGGGCGTTCGGGTTTCGGAAGGATCTCTTCGCTTCCAGCTTCGGAGCTGGTACGACTTCGTCCACCTGGGGTACTTGTCCCGCTCGCGCTCCCCTCATCGTCATGCTCGTGATCGTGGCCGTAAAGTGCCAACAATGTACTGAGTACACCGTTACCAAGTTTCGGACCATCGGGGTGACCGCGATGGTGGCCCTCGAGATGGTGATGTCGACCACGATGAGTGTCCATGTGAGGAAGATGCATGATCGGTGCCAACCAACCACCGGGGACTCCTTTGCGCGCCCGCCCTGGGCGGTGGAGCTCTCCATCGGCGAAATCGGTATCGTTCTCTGTATCGGAGTGGGTATGGTGGCGATGGTGATGAGTACGTTTTGTCGCCTTTCCTTTATGGCCCTGGTCCACCTTTCCACTCTCTCCTTCGTGCGTAACTTTCGATTTGGTAGCTTTCTTACCTTTGCGCGGGCGGTGTAGCCAGTTCCAGCCTCGCCTTGTGTGCGCTCTCACTACTCCCGCGGCTTGGTGTTCCGCCAATCGTTCGATGTGCTTCTCCCCCAAAATTGTGTCACCATCGCTGCTTCGTCGCGCCCATGTCGACCTCCTTCGGAGAGTGTTGCCGGCTTCTCCTCTATCTCTAGCATTGGGTATTGGTGCGTGGACGGGTAATCCTTCTCGTTCTAGTGGGTCTATCCATACTTCTCCAGGAACATCGTGCGTGCGTTGCGCAACAAGTGTGGAAGCCGAAAGACGGGCGTTGATATCGCCTATGGTTGGTGAGCTTTGTTCTGTGGACGAACCACTCGTACCTCGTAATTCTGATACTTGTCCTTGAGCTGTGCCCGCGGTAGGGTATGGATTATCGCTACTCATGTGGGTCGGAGGAAGGCCTGATAAAGCGACAGGGGGACTTGTGAATGAGTTATGATGGGAGGCTGGGGCGGATGTGGTTGCGAGGAGCGGGACATCAGCTTGGGGTGGTATCGAATGGAGTGCACTTGCTTCTCCCTCTTGTGGCCTCGACTCGCTCCGAAGATGCTCCCTCGAATGATGCTTCTCCAAGGCATTCCTGAGGGTCTCGAATGCACTGGGCTACGATTATTCTCAGCTCCGTGTAAATAGACAGATTGGAAGAAGAACAACATACGTCCAGTCCCATCTCGTCAAGCTCATGAATGCTTTCTCGAGGAGAGGCTTCTGGGTTGCCTTCAACTCGAACGTTATCATTACTAGCCCATTGAACACGACGCGGTGTTCTCATGCCGCTTTTGGACGCGGTGCCTCCGGCGGGACGGGATTCGTTGAAATGTTGAGGTGTTCCTGGAGAAGATGTCATGATGCTGGGGAGCACCAACGGTGATCGATGGTTGGCGGCATGCATCGAGTGGCCGGGGAAGAGTGAGTGAATAACAACCCGAGCGGGAAGACAAAACATACGTTTTCAACTTTCCTCGATTCCAAGGGTCTCGGACCAGCCAAGCCTGAAGGAATAATTTCCTGACAAGAGAAAATTTCCGGAAAACAAACGGGGCTCCGGCAATATGCGACCACAGACAAGTTGGGTGGGGTGTGGCTGAGTGGCGGTTAGGATCGGCAGTGGGGAAACGATTTGAAGGCGATTTGGTGAAGAGGTAATAAGCCCTCGGAAGGACAACGCAAGCGAACGACGGTGGGAGTTACCTGGCTTCGAGGCCAGCGGTATCGACGGGGAGGGTTCGGGTAACTGCAGCAACGAAAGTAGTAGGAAGATAACGGAATCAAGGTTAGTTCTCCACAGTGCGTCGTCTGCTGAGCCGGGGGGATCAGAGGGACATGCTGTGGGGAAGAATCCACGACGGTTTATGACCAGCACTCCCGTGACGAATAGTAATTAGCACGCAACGCGCCGGGCCCGCATCTTCGAGTATTGCGACTTGCTGCACGCCAAATCAGGTCAGAGCGGCGAGTTGCTACCCCTGACGTCATCCTAGTTTGGCGGCCCCACCTTCCTTCTTTGGCAACCACCGTTCGGTCCGCAGAGTAGTACGTATGCCCAACCCTCTTGGCCGCGCAGCAGCTACCCGCCAATATAAATTGGCGTTGCCCGTGAATGGAGGAACTCCAACGCACCACACGTATAGGAAATCTAGACCCTCACCGCACCCTCCATGTGGGACGTTTCATATTAATACTGACGTTAGCTCCACCACTCTCAGGCTTATCTTTCCCCAACAGCTGACTTGGAAACATCCCCATCGAACATATGCAGAAATAGAAATCTATCAGCAGTGCACGCCAAGTGGCCGCTGCCCGCAGTCTATCGATCTGACCCAATGGACACCCACCGCATGGCGTCTCAGATCTCGGCGTATTCAACTCGTGTTCTATTAATTTGGGGTATCCCGTCATCATCCTCCTCTCGCGCATATGGTTCTTGTTATACCTTTGCTTCCTTACATGTCTCCCGCGATCAAGCTACGTCGCCTCATCCTCTCATAATTTCGCGCGTGGCGCAGTTTCCCCTCGCAAGACAACCTAAAATCCTTTCTAATAGAACTCATTCAGAGGCCCAACTCTTATCGGTCCATCGCGATGCTTTGGATACTTAATCGCGGTGGCGCTAGGATCGATGGTTCCGAGAGGGCCCAGAACTGTCACAGGCGGTGCCGGCACCTGATGGTGCGGTGAGGGGTAAGTATTGATAGAGGAAGTAGCTACGACACTAGTGGAACGACTTTGCCCTTGTAAGATGAGTGTGGTCTTTTGGGTGCTAGTTGACTAGACTGTTGAAATGGCTTGCGAGTCAGTGGGGGTCCAGTACATCGAATCGATCTGTGCACGGGTTAGAGATGAGTGACGACCATGTGACGGTAGCTAGTAACCTACCACTACGCTCCGAGTGATATTTTCCGCGTCGTCCGTCTCTACCTGCAGCAACTCGCGAGTAAGGAGGGTATTCAGGAGGGTCTTCCAAAACAAAACAAACAAAGTTAGCGGACCGCACATTTCGTCGCGCTGAAGACGCTCACGTTCGTGTAGATACGACCGATGGGAATGGCGAACATGCCGTAGAAATTCATGTCTGGGAGAACGACAAAAGTGATCAAATCACTCAAAGCGAAGACGCCGGCAAAGAGGCCGGTCTGGATGACACTACGAATAAATCGGTTCAGAATTGTATCCGTCTTGTAGAAACCAGTTCGCGAACGGGAAAACACGATCACCAACGTAACTGGAGATCGTATATGAGTGCCTGCGTGGTATGCAGATTGCAATACAGGAGCGTACTGGTGATGAATGCGTCCACAGCGACCTGCGTGGTCAACCACGCAACCACGATGGGAGTAATATGGGGCATTTCAGACAAACTAAACTGTGGTGATCAGTTTGATGCGCTATAGTAGCCGTAAGACGTACACTTTAATGATCGAAGCCTCGATACTGCAAATCATACCCAGAACAAACGAAGGGATCGCCAGCAGGATGACCACTCCATATAGGACCTTGCTACTGGTCAAACGCCAAATTCTACCGCACACAGATTCAGCGTGAGATTGAGTTGTCGAGCACACCTATGTACTTGCCTCAGCCCGAGATATATCTGCGTCACTAGTCCAGCAAGCACAGTACCAAGAGGGGTAAATGTGTGCGGCCATACAGCTACTTTGAGGACCATTAAGACCAGACTACAACGAACTGGCCGATTCCATAATTACACACCTGCAAGAGCCGCTGGATTATCATAATTCGTCACGCTGAAACGCACTGAGACGGAGTGAGAACGAAGATTTGATGAAGCTACGAACACATAATACCACGCCATATATATAACCCTGGAGATATAATGGACTCACTCGACAAACACCAGATAACAGATAGTACTCACGAGACACTGTGAAACGTATCCAAAATGAACAGGAAGAGAACCATACACCTAGTAAGAACACTCGTCAAAACTGTACCCTCATGGATCGGTCACGGACCAACTTTGTCGCTGGCCCATCATCGAATTCTGGAACAGAATACACGTTAGTGTGGATTCATATTTGTCGAGTCTACTTACTCGTCCGGTAGTACGCCGCGAACTGGTACGTGACAAGGCCATACAAGAAGGTATTGACTTTATTCGCAGCGAGTCAGTCGGAGGCAGCGCTCAACGCGACGTGATATAAATCGTGGACACTCACAGAATATTCCCATCAGAAGCGTACCTACAATTTGATCCCGTCAATGAAACCAGTTCCACACACGCTGGGCACTTCGTTACGCGCACCAATGGTTGTATCATACGAGCCCATTCCGAATTCTGGGTTGCAGCTGCACGACCGAAAAACACCTTGAGCGGGGGATGTCTCGCTCCTACTTGATTAAGGGAAAGATATACTGCTCATGAAGACCCTGAGTGGCATGGGGTTCTGAAACAGTCACCAAACTGAGATAACTCTCTGGGCCTAGTCACTGAAGCCGGCAAAACAGAAAACGCGCAAAGCTTGCACAGGAACGGTCGTCGAATTGCTTTCGTCATTCGTACTATTGAATGATTGAATGGTGGTCGAGTTCAGAACTCTCAAATGGCTTGAACAAAGTGGCCGAGTAGATAGCGTTACTGTACCAACGATATGAGGGTACAACAGTGTCTACCCGCGAGCGTCGGGCCAAGGTGGTGTCGGAACTTTCTTGACACCGTGGTAATGCCACCGGCTTACGACTCCTTAACTGCCTCATAAGGCATGCTAACCCTGATTTGGTATTACAACGCTCATTATAAATTCATTGTCACGTGAGAAAAAATACCCAACTTACTCCAATTTGGGCATTACTACAATGGGTATATACCATCTACGGCGAATTTCCTGGTGGAACAGAAGAAACCAACTTTGTTCAACGAGCCAGACAGCGCACTAACCTTACCTACAGACATATAAGTATCACCAAGCGATATACTACTGCTTGGCATATAATGTGTGGCAGACCCCTCCGCTTCTCAGTTATCTGCCAATTCAGGCCAGAGAGACGGGAGAAACAGTGAACGTAGGCACAAATATGTTGGCGCACTTTGCCAATAGGCTCTTCCGTCAGAACCTTATGAATCATTGTATATTATCATAACCTGGTTAGTGTGGTCCAGCGGACTGTAACGCCAACGAACCCCATTCCATAAACATATCATGAGCAAAGCCAGTGCATGATATTTACGGGTACAGAATACTAGAAAGCGAAAACGAAAGCAACGATGAAATGTTCGATAGTGTGATGAATGTCCGACATGAGATCCAACGAAATCTCCTTTGGTACGGTCCATGGCCTTTGCAGATCATATCAGACCTTCAGCGAGACAAACTTGCTTTCCGTGCGCTCAGAAAACGAGCGATCGCAGGTCTCCTGAGCAGTCTTCTAAAATTTAAATTGGATATTATTTGTCTGGGTGCTCGAAGTAGTTTGCGACGAATCAGTGGCTGCCCAGCTTAATGATCCGAGCTATGCATGGATTGAAGATGAGCAACCATTGCGTGATGGTAGATACACAACTCACCTCTCCGCTCACATGATCCGTGCCGTCCATCTCTGCCTTGAGCGACTCACGAATGACGAGGGTGCCCAAAAGAGTCTTCCATGAAAGAAGATAAAAATCAAGTAAGTGGACACACTTTCGTTACGTTGACGACACTCACATTCGTGTAGATACGACCGATGGGTATGGCAAACATGCCATAGAGGTTCGTATCCGGGAGAACGGCAATGGCGATCAAATTGCCCAGGGAGAAGATGCCGGCGAAGAGACCCATCTGGATGGCACTACGAATAAGTCGGTTCAAAACCGTGTCAGTCTTGTGGAAACCAGTGCGCGAACGGCAAAAGACGATAACCAACGTAGCTGGTGATTTTAAGTCACTACTTCATGTTGTAGGTTGAAATAAACGGGCGTACTGGTGATGAACGTATCCACGACAACCTGCATGGCCAACCAGGCAATGGCGAGCGGAAGAATACGGGGCAACCCAGACAAACTACATGATTGGAACCAGGTTTGATGTAGTATCACAACCGTGAGACATACGCTTTTATGAACCAAGCCTCGATGCCGGTAATCATACCCAGAATAAACGAAAAGATTGCCAGTATGATGGTCACGCCATATAGGATGTTGCTACTGGTCAAACGCCAAATCCTACGGGACGCTGCGATTCAGTCTGGGATCGCGTTGGTATATCTGTATACCTGCCTGAACCCTAGATACAACTGCGTCACCAAGGCAGCAAGTACAGTACCGAGAGGAGTAAATATGTATGGCCACGGAGCCCCTTTGAGGGCCGTTAGGACCAGAGTGAAAAGGTAGCATGTTTACTCACCTGAAAGAGCTGCTGGATTATCATAATTCGTTACACTGGAATGCACTCAACACGAGTCGATGCGACGGTTCATAAGGCTACGTACGTATAGTACCATGCTATATATATGGCTCTGTGAACGCAATTGAGCAATTTCCCAAATGTCAAATCAATGGTACCCACGAGACGCTGTAGAACGTATCCAAGACGAACAGGAAGAGCACCATACACCTGAAATCACCCGTCACAACTGAATACTCGGGTATCGGTGGCCGACCGACTTTACCGCTGGAGGATCATGGAATTCTGGAACGGAATAAGAGATACGGTGGATTCATCTTTGTGGGTCTACTTACTCGTCTGGTGGTAGGCCGCGAACTGGTACGTGACAAGGCCATACAAGAACGTGTTGACTTGGGTTGCAAAGGGTCAGTCGGAGGCCCCAAAGCGACGCTGAATACAGGTCGCGGACACTCACAGAATATGCCTATTA
>JBBPKY010000474.1:0-20618 GCA_038089495.1 Xerocomellus dryophilus
CCGACCCCTCCATATCAGGCGCTGGCCCTCTGGGCGGGGATGACCAATGCACACGGAAGATATGGCTTGTTTAACATCTAGCACCGTCGCAGTTTCCGGCACTGGTATGTCGAAAGAGTTTGAATATGCAGGCAACTCGACGTGGATGACCACAGTGGGGTCGGACATGGCGGTGGAGACCATCAATGACAACAAGACAGACCTGTATACGTGGAGGTCACGTGCACGATCACATAGAAACTCTACGGCACAGGAACTTCAGTGCACGCCCCCCTTTGGAGCTCTTGTATGCTGGCTCAATCATCTCTATGACCCGTGTAGTCTTCCCATTTGACCTCCAACTCCTCGTTGTCTCGGATGGCTGTCGCCAGGTCACCTTGCTTGACAAGGTTTCTGTCGGACCCAAAACTCCGTGGGAAAGTGCAGCCCCTGTCTCGCAGTATGGGTTCCGGCTGCAAAAATGCCACTCACGGTGGCATAGCCTGGAGCCGTCCTCGCATATCCAGGCAAATCGCCCTTTGGTGCCACGGACCACATAGCATAGCCGCGGCGCCTTCGCGGTAGGATGTGGGAGCGAAGGAGCACGGTGAACGGGTTGGGGAAGGGACTCCCGACGTTGCAGTGCAGGCAAATCTAAATCGTGAACCGTGGTTGCATTCCACACTTAAGATGCATCCTCAGGAGCGAATACCGAGACTGTGCGCACAATATCGTCGACTTCGAGTTTAGTAATACCACGTATGTTCTGAACGAACGCAGTTATTTCGGCCGGTCGGCCCAAGAGTTTTAGAGCTTGATCCAAAAGGTGCGATCCAAGATTGCAAACGGCACCAGCTTTGTCCTTCCGGGATGCCCTGATGCCTGGGCGGTATCGATCATAGCTGAAATTCATAGCAGTCATGAGCTGGCACCGGGCCGGCGGGCGCCTAGTACTTGTTGGGATTCAAATTCTAGAAATGATCTTGGGAAGACGAAGGGGGAAGTGCTAAGAGCTTTTTGAGAGCAATGTGGTCCGAATCCCACCGCTTGTTCTGGTACCCACAGGACAAACCATTTGATTTTATTATTGCATCAAGCTCCCTCGCCTGGGCAACGATCTCGGTGACAGGTTTGTCAACAAGTACTGTTGCGGTGTCAGGGGGCACTGGAAAAGCGTGATAATGCATGCTTGTCAGCTTGCGGGGGAGGGCGGCCTTTGCTAGGGTATAGTGAGTGTTGTTGTCAGGAGTGCCAACGATCACCAAATCGATTTCTTTGTCGCCAACCACATTTTCGATTGTCCTGTATATCCCGGTTTGGACGCCGAAACGTTCGTTAACTTTACCTCCAGGTGATTGCGGGTTACGTTCCAACACTGCACTGCATGAAGAGTGAATAGATCGGGAAGAGCAAGGATGAAGGGCCGGAGATATGCCAGTGGAGTTAATCCGGCGAGGTCAACACCAAGGACACAGGTTGTGATTGGCGCAATCGATAGTCACATCATATAGCTGATACTGCAAAGCAAGACCAAGACGGTCTTTTCGCAAAGTTTATATGGACTGCCGGTTTTCCTTATTGGATGACATCATTGACACGTGACTATGTCATATTGTCCACGTGATCACGTGTTGAACGTTATTGCAACTGTTCCGAAGAATCCAAACGTTCAATCTGGCGACTCATCGGTACGTACTAGGATTGTATCATTCTCATGTTGTGGTCACTTTCCACCATTATTCTTGCTGGGCATGCATTAGCCCAGTTGCCCTTCCCTGAACCTCCTTTTATGCCCCCAAATGCTTCCGCCGGAGCAGTCCCCTCTCCCAGTGGTATCATACCAAACTCCCAATGGTCATCGCTGCTTGGTGATCTTCTCTACTTTTACGAAGCACAACGTAGTGGTACACTACCCGCGAGCAACCGTGTCGAGTGGCGAAACGACAGTGCCCTCTCTGATGGCCAAGATGTCCAGCTCGACTTGACAGGCGGGTATTATGATGCAGGAGGTAGTGTCTGACTCAGGCGAGAGGCAACGTCTCTTAATCTATCTCACAGATTACATCAAATGTACCTTCCCGTTGGTTAGCGTCTTTCCGTCCCGTTTCGATCCCTTCATTCATCTTTGGCTAGTCTTTCGCGCTCATGTCGGTATGTTGGGGAGCAACAGATTTTGGCAAGGGTAAGATTCACGCCTCTGTGATTGTTGCCTCGACTGCAAAGTGCTTGGCGTAGGGTATGACCTAGCAAACCAAACGCCGTACCTTGATGCCATGTTACGATGGGGCCTAGATTGGCTCATTAAAGTGAGCCAGCTGTCCTTGTTTCTTGAAGATCCCAATTCACACATCGGAAGGCACATCCAACGAATGATACTCTTTTCGTTCAGATCTCTGATGGTAATGTATCTCTCTCCGCCGGTTTTTCATTGTCTGCTTATGGAATTATTTAGTTAATACAGACAACAGCTATTGGGGAGGCGACCAGAACATACCTTATCCACGAACATCGTATCAAATCAATACCACTAGGTAAAGTATTGTGCAGAGATTTGGTTCACCATCAGTCCTGACTTTTGGTAGCCCCGGAACAGATGCTGCCGCCGGTGCTGCAGCAGCTTTTGCAGCTTGCTCTAATCTTTACCAGAATCGTGTCTTCTCGAATTCCTACTCCGGACCAGCAACACTTCAAAATTCCACGTATGCATCGCTGCTTTTACAGCATGCACAAGCACTCTATGCTTTCGCTACGAGTGCTAGCAAGATTGAATATCAAAATTCTGTCCCTGAAGTTGGCGATGCGTATCCGTCCTCGGGATTTGGCGACGAACTTGCTATAGCAGCGCTATTCCTTTCTTGGGCGACAAACTCTTCGTCACTCTCTGAAGAAGCACAAACCTACTACTCGCAGTACAATCTCTCTGACTACAAAGGTGTTTTTAACTGGGATACAAAAACCCCTGGAATCCCTGTATTATTCGCACAGATTGCGCAAGCAAATCCTACTTTCGGCAACATCTCCACTTGGCAGGACCAAGCTGAAGCGTACTTCGATGGGGTTGTATATGGGGGCGGAGATGGGTATACCACTACCGGTATGGTGTCTTGATTTATACTTGTGCCGGCATCTCATCAGTCGATAGGGGGTCTTCTATACTACGCAGGGGACTCCGACGATGCTAGTCTCAACCCTGCACTCAACGCAGCTATGCTTTTGAACCGATACGTTCCGCTGGCCTCAACGCAGACGAAGAAGCAAGACTACTATGTAAATACTCATCGCCGTTCCGTTTCTCCGTGATTGATCGTGGAACCCAGAACTTTGCGAAGAGCCAGGTAGACTATGCCCTTGGCGACAACCCCATGTCTGGTAGGTATCATGTTCGGGCCACGTGAGTAGTCTGTTTCTGATGTATTCGTGCCACTCGCAGTTCCATACATTGTCGGCGTCAACCCTAATTCACCGCAGAACCCGCATTCTGCGATGGCAAGCGGTGGCAATAATATTAGCGATATTAACAACGATCCTCCTCAAGAAGCTTATGTATTATACGGTGCTGTTGTCGGTGGACCAGACAAGTACGACCGTTACTTTGACATCCGCGGTGACTGGCCGGAGACCGAGGTTCGTTGGTCGTGGGCGGTGGTGTCCAATGCTCATCTCCTTTCTAGCCTGCCCTGGATTATAATGCCCCTATGTTGACCCTTGCCGCCATGCACGTCCTCAATGATACCTCGGACCCATATTATACATCTTTGCAAGCTGGTACCTACGAGTCCAGGCGCCCGCAGGGCATGCCATGCGACGCAGCATACCAAGAGGGCTGCGCTGGCCCACAACTCAGTCAAGCCGGGCAGATCGCAATGGGAGTTGTCGTTGGTCTTGCGGGTGTAGTCATCTTCTCATTGGTTGGGTGGTGGGGTTGGTTAGTATATCGTGGGGACTATCGTCCATTCTATTAGTAAGACTTTACTCCCCATTCTCAGTTTCTGCACGTCGCGCATTCGTAAAACCATCTATATGGATGTGGAATTGGTGGAATATTATTGCTTGCAGGAACCCCCTGCACACCTGGTGCAGCGCGTACTGCGGGGCTGAACAGAGCAACAGGAAACCATGGATGACGCAACGAGAATCCGATTCCACATTGAATTATGAATTGTTTCTACACTCCCCATCGATACACTAAAAGGTGTCTTCTAAAACATGGTTCCAAATGTCGGTTGCGTGGTTCAATAAACCTATCGAACAGATGTAAGTAAATCGCCACAAACAAACGTCGAAGAAATTACCTCGAGCACATAACGCTCCTCTTCCTTCAAGGACTCGAGGAACTCGCCAGCCGATTCTCTTGTCATGCTTTCGTTCTTCACCAATGCACCTACCAAGGCCTCGTAGACGTCTGGCACGGGCCAAGTGGGCCCACACAGATAGAACACGCCGGTCCTATTTTTCAGCATATCCGCCAGTGATCCAGCGTCCTCCAACATCTTGTGTTGGATATAGACCTTCTTGGGGCCATCACGGGAAAATGCTAGACCAGCCTTGGTGATGATTTTGTCGAGGATATAGGACTCTATCTCCTCCCCATAGAGGAATTCTTGGTGTTGGTGACGAGAACCGAAATAGTAATATGTTGGGCCGACATTGATGCCTTGCTGGGAGAGCCATGCGCGGTGTTGGAGGAAAGCACGGAATGGTGCAGCGCCAGTACCGAGACCAGCCATGATGATAGGTTGGGCGTCGTCTGGAGGTAACTATTGCGTGCATCAGGAGTGGGAAAAGGGTGGATGATAAGAGAGTTCGCACCTTCATGACACTAGGCTTGATGGAGACAGTCACTTTTTGCCCCACCGTAAGGCCGGCAAGGTATCTAGTGCACTGACCATAACGACGACCTCCTATCCGACTATTCAGCGCTTTTCAATGATAAAGTGATAAAATATTTACCATTCGGGGCTGTCCACTCGACTGTGACGACCAACAGGTCAACGCGATTGCCCACGACACTCTGGGCACTTGCTATACTGTAGTGCCGGGGTTTGGTGTCACCGATCATCTCACAGAGTGCCTCAATGCCCGGTTTGGCACTGCGATATCGCTGAAGAACCTGCGCAAAGGTAACCGTGTCCTTTTCGTTAAGCTTCTTGAACGTCGACGAGCCTTCCGGAGAACCAATGAATTGCAAGGAAAGTTTCTGTGCGGGATCGGTAGCAAATGGAGCGAGGTCGGTATAGAATGACTTGGGTGGTTCTCCGAAAAGGTCGATCTGTTGTTGAAGAGCCTGGAATATGGTGCGACTGTGCATTCTCTCTCCGCCCTGGACAGGGATGGTGATTACCCGATCGGGATCCACACCGTACCATGCACAAAAGTCCAACACTTCTTCTGAGTCGTTCCACCCGTGTACTCCGAGCGCCTCTCCGATGGCATACTTGAGACCAGTGCCTTCGGTGTCGAACTCGAGGTGGAACACGTTACGGTCGTAATCGAGTGGAGTGAGGCGGCGGTTGACGGCACACGTAACCAGATAAGTACGTTCTGCGAGTTCAGGGTGGAGGGAAGGAAGTTGCGGAAACTCTTCAGTATCCGGCGGGATGGGTAGAAGGGGAGTGAAAACCGAGGGAAACAGGAGGTGCTTGGCAGCCTCATGCCAGGAGGATACCTTTGAACCGTTGTAGACGGTCTGCCCGGAGCCGGTATCAACTGCAATGGTATTGAACTCGAAGCGCCTGAGTGTGGGAAAGGTATTTGTGGCTGTATCCAAATTGTGGGAGGAGACTACGGGCAACTCGACTTGAAGAAGCGATTCCCAGGTACGCGCATTGATTTTGGAAAAAGTATCATCGCGCAAGTCGTCGGGAACTAGTCCCAGAGCGAATCTGCCAACAACCTCCTGGTTGGACGCCTTCCCGAGGTATAGCCTCAAGAACGTGAGATAAATTACCAAGCCTTCGGCCGTCTCCCTGGTCAAGGTGTCTGTGTATAGCGTTGATGCTATCAACTTTGCGTCGATGCTATATAACCTGAGCTTTCGTTGCAGGACCAATCCCAATACCTGAGGTGGGAGGTTTCCCAGCAATTCAGCGCTCGTCCAAGATGTGATGACGAGTACGGCCGAACCCGGTTTGGCACAGTCCAAGACAGAATGGGACTTGAGCAGGTCAGGTTCGATGATGCATATGAAATCCGTCAAGCCACTACCGTTCAATGGCAATGCTAAAGAGACGGGCAGGAAATTGTCGTCGCCTTTCTTTGGGGAGAGGATGATGCGGTCTGCAGTAATCCCACCAGCTCTGCTAAAAACGTCATGGTCGGTCAGACGCCGCATTGAAATTCCACGAGCGAACGTATCGGCGACGAGCTGATGGAAGAAAGTGAGTTGGTTCGATGGGGTGCTGAGGACGGCAATCTTCGTTCCCGTATTTTCCAGGGGAAAATCGGCAGACGAGTGATCAAAAAATGAGCTCAAGTGGGAGCAAAACTGAGTCGGGTCAGAAATAAATTCCTTCCCTTTGTCTGGGGTAACTCGCTGCGCGCGGATGATTGGCCCGGAACGAGTGGGATCGTATAGAGATGCAAATACGTCGGCAAAGAGGGGACCTCGGGTAGTTTCATGAGGTACGTCGTCGAAAACATGGATTTCCTCGGCGGTGGAGGGAATGATTTTCTGGAGTTCATCGGCCGCCCATGGACGGAGGACCCTCACGATCACGGCTGCTACCCCCACAGTCCTGGATGCCAAAGCTTTGGCAATAAGAGCGAGCTGCCCGTTCAAAAGAACAAAGACAGTGCGTGCACTCCTGTCGCCGGCGAATTCGAAAGGCGCATAGCCAGCCATGCGGACAGCCTCCGATAGAGGCAAGCCGGAAACATCCTTTGAATGGTCAGAAACAAAATTGTGACCGAGTTCGCGAGCGGCGCTATGGTGATCGAAGATGTGTGCTACATGCCAGTTCTTGAGCTTGTATGCAAGCAGTGCGAGGTCGACTGATTCTTGCGGGGTCGCGGACAGCATGATCGCGAGGGACTCGGGAAAGATGTTGAACGACGTGGAAAGCGAAGCAAGGGTAGGGGAAAGTGCGAATGTGTCTCCTACGGGAGTGGCCGCAGGAACCTGCACGATCAACCTGCTGCGAGAGGAAGCGGGGGGTAAATGGGCTAGGGAGGCTGCCATCGCAGCCAGGCCAACCGGGGTAGTGTAGGCGGTCAGAATGGAGCCATTGATCGCATCCTGGCTGGTGCCCTCGGACAAGCGCCCGACGAGACCGAGGCCAGCACCCGCCCGGGTCTGGACGGGGATTACAGGGGCGGAGTGGTCGAGAGACGCGGCCCATGACTTTGTGAGTGTTCCGAAGCCGATCTGTTCGGCGACGTCGTAGACATAGACAGCAGAGCTGACTGCGGCGCGGGAAGCAAGGAACTCGACGAGGTCTGAGGCGGAGGTGGGTTGGGAGGGGCTTGCAGAGAGAGCAAGGAGGTCGGGTTTGAGCTCGTCGGCGGGGGCGACGAGGGTAGGGGAAGGAGACGTCGACGGCGTGGCAGAACCCGAGGCCATTGGGAGTGTCTGAGATGGCCAAAATTTCGCGCCATTTTGAAGGTGGGCCCGCGTGTGGGACACGATTGTGCCATGTCGTGCAATACCGGATCACGTGTCAACGGAACGGATGATTGGTCATGACCATCGGCCTTGACCGGAAATCGTTTCTCCATCAGTCAGGGGAGTTTACACTGTACACTAATACGGTACCGTCCGCATCTAATCCCGTACCGTGTTGAACAGCCGGTCACCCTGTGTCGACAACATCAACGAGGATCAGACCAGCTGTGCTTGCAACTCACAGTGTCCCCGAGTCCAGGCGAGATGAGTCCATCGTGAGTCAGGTTCGGGTCCACGGCGGCAACCCAGATCTGGTGCAAACGCCTCAGTCGACCGGTCAAAAACGACAGGTGAATTAGACAGTCACCTCGAGGTCTGGATGCATGTCCTCAATGTGCCTAAGGCCGGGCTCTGACCCCAGCACGACGAGCAGCCTTATCTTGCTCACTGTGTCGCGTGACTTCCGGTACGGATGTCGGGACAAGCGCTACTCACAAGGAATTCCCCAGTCAAGCAACATGGACAAGGCAGCACATGCAGTCCCACCCGTAGCAACGAGCGGATCCAAGAGAAATACTGCATCAACTGACGGGGCGGATGGCAACTTGGAATAATCTGCAAACTCAGCCTCAGCGTTAAGAGGAAACTCTGCAGTAGCGTAGACACGCACATTCAACTGGCTGCAGGCTAACTTTCTCCCGAAATAGGCCAAGATGGTAAACTGGTGCTGCACTGCGCGTCCGTGAATAGATCACAAGAACGGTGTCAGCCCCCATCCATGACGTAGCTTTTCCGTGGGTTCACGTACGGGAAAAGCTTGAGAAGCGCATCCGTCATACCCAAGCCAGCCCTGAGAATTGGTGTCAGGCCAATTCGCGGTTTGATGACAGTTCCCGTGAACGGCCCAACGGGAGTGTGCTATTAACGGCCATCAGCACGGAGTCGACACGGTGATCGGAACCGTACTCACCCCATGGAATGGTTCCTGCTCGAGATCTCTCGAGGCCTCCACTCCCAAGATAAAGCTGATGTCTTGGATACCCTGCGCATACTCAGTTGGTGTTATCGCTTGGTGTAGTACAACCCACCTCACGGAAGTCCTTAGGATTGGTCGTCGCCAACCGGAGTTGCGACAACCGTGCATTGACGACAGGGTGTGATAAAGTATGTCGTTTGCCTGGCATTACGATCAAGACGAGTGTTGCAAAGACAAAGTCACTCTGGATGCTAACGTGCATTCCCATATTAGGCGACACCTTATCAGCATTATCTCAAAGTACGGGCTCAACGTCTCTTATACTCGCAGGACTTCAAAACGCGACCACGAGACACAAGCCCTGTCCACTCCTGCTCTGAAATTACCGCTCTCGCTACCTTTTTGAACTGAAACAGTGTAAAGTGGCTGTTGCGATCGTCCTGTGAATTGTGTCACCCATTGGCTACCGGCGGCGGGACAACGACTACCTTGTTCTGAAGCTTGAAGCCAACGGCACTGACCAACGAGGTAAAGTCGTCTACACTTGTAAAGCGGCTCGCAACCTCGGCGATCATCAACTCACCCCTATCGGCTCCGTAAGTGTCCCAATTTAGCAAGGTCATGATACGCTGCGCACCCCGGTCGAAGGATTCTCCAAGCCTCACTTATGCATTTGGGCCAGTTGGTACTCATGAGGCTGAGCGCACACACCACGACATCAACGACTTGAGCCTCGCCCTGGATGGCATCTGTAGATTGTGGCTCAGAACCCGGCAACGGCACACGAGAACAGATGTCCGCCTCGATTACATAGGCCCCATCAGAAACCAGGTCGAATGATAAGACGGTAAAGTTCTTCGTGAGAAGAGCCCGGGCAAGTGCAGCATCCCCGCATCCCAAGTCTGCGATTACTGTTTTGGCAGGGTATGATGATAATTCGGAAATGTAGTGCGAGACTGGATTTGATGGCCAAGATTCCACTTGATGTCTGAATCCGACGTGGTACTACATCTGAGTGAGCTCGCGCCAAGCTCGTAGTCATTCGCACTAACGTCTTCGAAATTTTTGGGATCCTCATTCATCATCTTGACTGCTTCAAGACTACTTGACTTGTACAAAGCTTCATTCAGCAGTCTAGGTCATCAGGCAGGTCAACCCAACGGATCTCCATGAATTCAAGGACAAACCTGAAGCGGGCTCCATCCAAACTTTTCTTTAAATTTCGCTGAAGCGGGGTTAGTCTACCCGTGCCCTGAACAGCGGCAGAATGCTTGGGTGTGTCCGTGGGCTGAACTACACGCTTCGCGTTTTTCTTCTTTGCCTTCTTACCTGGCAACGCGGCTTTGTTGGAAGTGGTGGACGGGTCTTCCGTCGAAGGGACTGAAGCTTTTGTCTGGCTATGCGGCATTCCATGGGGATGGAGGCCCTCTCCATGCTGATCGCGGTGAGAAGGTTGGGATGTGAGCTTGTTAACATTTTTCTTTTTCTTTTTCTTCGATGATCCATCGCCTGCGTCGTCAGCGCTGCCACCCAGAGAATCTATCAGTTTGTCAAGGTTGGCTTGAGCATTGCGGAGTAGATCTTGCTCTTCCGAACTGGCAGCGTGCTTGCGCTTCTTTGACTGGCGCTGGGTAGAGACTGGGGCGGATGGCACGGACCAGCCGGGAACGTCGAACAAGGCTGGCATTGGTGTACGGGGTTTAGTCCAAGTGATTCCGAGTCCGCGACTACTAGTTTAAATGTTACGTAGTCACCGAGCATTGAACGATTGACTCCGTATCTGAGACAAGGGCTATTGTGATGGGGCACCAACTTGAACGCGGACGCCGCGTTTCGACAGCCAGCCCATCGGTCCTCGCACGAGTCCTACACGCCCCACCAGCCCCTAAGTGGCTCACGCATCGTGTCGTATGGCAGGTATAAAGAGGCCATCATCGCAGCTTGAACCCGAACCTCAAGTTCTATCCCTTCCATCCGAGCCAATGAACGGGGCGAACAAGGAAATCCTACCGCTCTTGGCAGGTTCTGCACAAAAGAAACTCAAAACGGGCAACCCCCATCTTGGAGTGTCGTCCACTTCGGGCCCGTTATCCCAGAATACCATCCATTCTGTATTGGATCCTCACGCGCCTAGTTTGCGCCTTTCTCAGGTATTCGGACATCGAAACGATCGATTAATAATGCACCTCTGATTCAGTTGCAGAACGGCGATACTACCTCGACTTCGATATCCGCAAGCGGCGGGCCTGGATCCATCAGATATGCATCTCCTTCTTCGGTCGGGGCGGCAACGGTAGACGGTTCTCTTCATCCTCGCCTTTTTATATTACTGAGTTGATCCAGTCGTCTGTCTCTACCTCCACCACGAATCCAGCGACAACCGTAGAAATGGGTGTTCCAAAGAGTACCGCGCAGCACACTGCATCATACGTGCGTCCCTTTATTGTAAACACGATGCGGCTGGCTGATAGTGTGTTTTCGCATCGGTCGTATTGCTTCTAGAACTCAGAAAACATAAACGGCACCGCATCTCTACTTCCTCCAGACTCGGGGTCCGTCTACGTGCGTATCTGAAACGCTCATGTCGAATACATCTCTTTAACATGCGGGTTTCAGGAAGAGCTTACCCTCCTTCATGATGGCGCAAACGACGTCCAGGGCCGCAGTAGGGAGCACGAACTTCGAACTGCCCCCATAGTTACCCGTGACGCCTACGTTGCTGCGGGATACCGCGATAACATGACTCAGTATGGTGTCCTGGGACGTGCGTTGCATATATTGTATGTCGGTACAGGGTTGCAAATTCTTGTCTGATATATTTTATTTTTAGCCATAAATCTCAGGCATACTCACCGATAGACCCGCGCCTATATATCAACACGGTGAGGACAATATCCATTTATCCTCGAAAAGCTCAACTTCGTCACGGATTGCAGAATGCCCCATTCTCCGCAGTCGTCTGTGGTGTACAAGGATCTGGAAAATCCCACACAGTTTCTATCCTGTTAGAGAGCATGTTTATTCCGAACGTGCGTCCTCTTGGCTTCTTGCAGAAGCCACTTTCGGGCCTCGTTCTTCACTTTGGCGAAGGAGGGCCCAGCGCCAGGCCCAGCGAAGCTGCCTGGGTGGCTTTGTCTGATATACCTACAGTCCACACTCCTAGAGTAAAAGTCTATGTTTCACGGTCGTCGCTTAAGACGATGACGGCTGTGTATGCCCCTCTTGGAAAGCGGGTAACGGTTGAACCACTTCTCCTCAAAAAGGATGAGCTTGATGCTCAGGCATTCCTGTCGATGATGGCAGTTGGATCATCCGAGTCCGCCCCGCTCTACATCCAAGGGGTCCTTGTAAGTGAATATTTTTTTCCGTGATCTGTCGAGACTGATCGGCTCCAGTCGATTCTTAGAGATCTGGGGGAAGATTTTTCCTATGAAAAATTCATGAAACGATTAGAGAACAAGAAAGAGTCGTTCAACCCAGCTCAGCTGACAGGCCTGGAACAGCGTATGGCCTTGCTAACATCTTTCCTGGATACGCGCCCCAATTCCGGCCCACGAACCGAACGATTTGCAGCCGGACAGCTCACCATCATTGACCTTTCCGACCCTTTCATTGATCCGGCCTCGGCATGTGGATTATTCGAGATTATTACTCGCCTGTTTGTCCGCGCAGAAGTCGGAACCGGCAAAGTGCTCGTCGTGGACGAAGCTCACAAGGTACGCGATCATGAACGATCTCTATATGTCGCTCACGAACTCTCCCCGTCTCTAGTATCTGTCTCCACACAAGGCCGTGTCAGGACTCACAAAGTGCTTGTTGACGCTGGCGCGCGAGCAGCGGCATCTCGCCGTGCGTTTAATCATCAGCACCCAAGGCAAGCGTCCCGCTCTCGAGCCAGTCCAAGTTAACATTCGTCCCTAGAGCCAACCGTCGTTCCCCCGGTTCTCCTCGATCTCTGTACAGTCGCTATCTTGCACCGATTCTCCTCCCCGTCTTGGTGGGAGCACCTCGCGCAACACGTCTCCGCCGACATCTCTGCAGAGGATGCGTTTGACCGCGTGGTCAGACTTGAGGTGAGACTCTATGCACAGGGACTTTATTGGCGCTTAATCAACTGGCACGTTGTGCAGACCGGGGAGGCTATCGTACTCGCACCTTCTGGATTTGGTGTATTTCCGGACGGACCGCAAGTATCGGTCACTCAAGGTACTCAGAGGACTGTCGCATCAATCCAGATCCCGAAGTTGAACCAGTTCGGAAGGCGGTATATATTGATGAAGACACGCCGCCGCGTCACGAAAGACGGGGGTGCTTCTATACTCGTTGTAGATGACTGAAGATGCTATTATTTAAGATTTTGTACGTTTTGTACCTTGTGTTCTATGGAAGTTTGGCTTACTCCTATCGTCGCCTTGCGTGATCTGGCACCGTGTTTTATCGCAAGGGGTACACGAGATATACATACAGGCTAGGTACAACACTATAAATTAATGATATTGGAGTAGAATACAGCGAGTGGGGTTCAATAAGAACTTGGCCGCAAGATCGTGTCCTTCCCCATATTACACTACGCATGGTTATATTGTTCTGAGAAGAGTACGGTATGCAAGTCAGAAAGATGTGCATCGCAGAGAGACAGGAAACCCATCTGGTGGGCTCCAGAATGATCTGAACAGTGTGACGGGAATCACATGGAAATGGGAATGCTGGGAATGAACAGTCAAATGACTAGCTCGAATAGTGCCCATTGGGGGGATGAAGGCTGGGGCGAGCGCACTACTCGACACGCATTGGGCTGCCGGGAGGAATTATCTTCTGTGCTATAGGATTTGCAACGTCTATCGCCGTCCTCTTGTTGCGACGGCCGAGCAGCGTTGCGTTGTCGATGTCCAGCTCGAATCCTTTCGGGTCTCCAGCACGACGGCCGCGATCGCGGGGTCCGGCTCGCCCGTCCCATAGATTCTTCGCCGGGACAACATTCACGACTGCAGGTACATCCATCTTTCGTGCTGCAGCTACCTTCGTGTCTGCTGGAGCCCCACCATTAGCTTGACCTCGTCGATGGCGAGCCTCGTTGAGTAGACTTTCGTCATCCGCATCACCGTCTTCATCGTCCTCGTTGAGCCCATGTAAAAACCCTCTTGCTCCTGCACCCCCACGTCCATTGTAGGCGCGGCGGCGTGCCCCTTCTTCTTCCATTCGGTGGACCGCATATGTGATGTCGAAGGCTTCCTTCAAGGTCGCCAACCCGGGGGAGCGTGCCGACTCGACTCCACCATGTGCAGCAGTTAAGAGGGGTGAGTCAAGAGGTGGAGTTCGGGGATAAGCGTTGGGTGTTGGCAGAGGTAGCGGCACCGGAGCCGTGCTACACCAAGGATGTGCCAGGAATTCGTCTATGGTGTATCGTTGAGCTGGATCCACACAGAGCAGGTGCTCTATGAGGTCCTTGGCTAGAAACGCAATGAGATTGATGACTCCATATCCGAAATTATGAGGATACCTGGACTACTGATATGATCCCAGAAAGGGCTCAAAAATGTATAATATCCTCGGGCGACTTTTTCGGTCAGAACATTTATGCTCTCGTCATAAAAGGGAGGAAATCCGCAAAGGAGTGTGTAGAGAACGCAACCAAGTGCCCACATGTCGACACTTTTGGAATAACGTTCATCCTTGACGATTTCAGGAGCGGTATAGCCAACGGTCCCGCATGGCGTCATGGTTTCTTCGTTCCAAACGACTTTCGATAAGCCGAAGTCTGCGATCTTGACTCGCCCGATGCCACCGCCACCGACTCCGGGTATGAATTCTCCCTCATCTTCCTTGTCCTCATCATACGGACGTCGTATGGCCATCTTAGAGGGGATTATGGGTCTTCGTTCGAAGAGCAGATTCTCTGGTTTGATATCCCTAAACAAACGGGAAGAGTTAATAATAATGGTGAGGACAACGTCGTCTTCTGGAGGCTCACCGATGAACCACGCCGCGCTCCTCGTGCAGATGCCGGATGCCCTGGGCAACTTGAAGAATAACGTGCCTTGCGAGACTTTCGCTGAAGTAGGTGAGTTTAACAATCTGGTGGAACAATTCCCCTCCTTCCATGACTGAAGATATGCGTGGGCCAAAACTGCCAAATCGGAGAAGCATAGCTACTTACGTTCGAGTACAAGGAAGTAATGATCCGGTGATTCGGAAAACGAGAGTAACTTGACGATTGATGGGTGATTCATACCGCGCATTATTTGAACCTCTGTGAATCATTAAGGACTCATTGTCGTCTCCGACAGGTTGAACGTACCTTTAAGAATATTTGCACGCTTGAGCAAAGAAAGTATGGTTAGCGCCACAGTATCAGATTCGGAACAAAAAGTAAAGATGTCACCTCTGTGACGCGCGGCTTTTTCTTAAACTGGGAGCTGAGATATTTTTCGCCGGCCTTACAGAGGGACGATATGGTCATGTGCGTGGGCGGGAATCGAGAAGGATGTTGGGGGGAGTGGGGAGTGGGGTAATATGAACTACTGGAGAAGGTTCTCGGGTATGGGTACTTACCTGTGATGCGTTTAGTTCGTGCTTTCGAACTACTTTGACTAGGTAATGCATTTACTCGGAAATGAGCTGACACTTGTATTGGTGTACTCACCAGCTACTTTTTCACCCGTCGAAAGATCGATCGCCTTGTAGACGTGGGAGAAAGCACCACTAAAACACCAATGTCATTTTAGTCCGGGTACGTTTACAGTAAATACTGACTCTCCCATCTGAGCTACGAGCTTGAAGTTCTCCAGTCCCTTATACGTGGGCAAGTTTGATTTTGGATGGTGTCCATCCGATGCGGCAGCCATCTCTCCTTTCGTACCGGCTTCTGGGGAAGGGTGGGAATGCGCGGGCTGTTCTATGGGAATTGTGGACTCCGAGCGCCGAGGCTGTGTGATGGTATTCTGAGATGCCTGCGACGGCGACCTTGTGTGTTCCTGCGTGTCTGAGTCGGGTTGACGAGGATTTTGGTGTTTGCGGATGAGATCTGTGGAGGGTGGGGGTCGGAGTTAGATTGCGGCCTTCCAAATGGGTGAGAGCCGACATACTCTTGAAAGCGGTCACGACGGCGGGCATTGTCAACGCTGTCGACGATGTCGATGTTGAACGTAGAGGAAGTGAGGAGGGCGGAAAGCTGGAGGGAGATGAGTACACTCCACGTCCTTTTTGTCATTCCAGCCTGTTGGAGCTCCGCTGTATGACGTCATACACTGGTTCTCATCTCCATTCCTTTTTTGGAAGGTGATGTAATCTACATAAAATAATTTGATTTTTGAGTCCAGACCACATATTACGCGATTGGTTGTGTATACATATGTGCATAGAAAGTGCTCAAAGTATTCGACAGCCCCCTGCATCACTCTCCCTCCCGGTGTGCCGCTCGGTCTCTCGGTGGTGTGTGTGCCATTAACATGTTTTGCACGGGCGTGTACCCCACCAGACTCATCGTGCTTTGCTTGTGCCTGAGTACCGGGATCTCGCGCGCACCTACTTTCGGTGGTCCTTGAGCTGGATGGCTTTGTGCCACCAGCGAGCTAACTCCATCGATCCTCGAGGCCACCTGCCGTCTGCCTCCTGGATCATGCCGTTCTTCATCGTGTACCGATTCGTTCGTATTTCCGTTTGGACCACTCGCAATGACGAATACTCCTGCAAACGTAGCGGCACAGCCATAGAGAAATGTCAACATTTCGTGGAACGAGGCTCGTCGGAAGTCGCCATATAGGACCGCAGATCCGACGATGGCAGACAGCGTGAAAAGTACAAATTGGGTTGGAATGACAATCTTGGAGTCAAAACGTTTCAACGCCCGGTTGAGATATCGGATCTGAAGGACACCTGTGGTGACAAGTACCTACAAACGGCGATCAGCGCAAGGTCCATGTGCAGAGTGACTGGACTGACTGCTAGGATGGGGTACGTAACCCATTCAGTCACGATCTTCACCCATTCCTTTGTCAAAAGCGTGGAGATCGCTTTGGTCGCTAACACCGTAAAGCCGCCTGCCAAGAGGGTTAACCCGCGATCGAATCGCGCAAATTCACGACAACCTACCAAAGATAGCACATAAACCAACGTCGACCACAACCACGCGCCTCCCCATGCTACCTTCACTAAGACCACCAAGGATGACAGCAGCCACCAAGTATATGATCGAAAAGATCACAAAAGGGCGCTGGGTTATCGCCTCAACCAGAGCATCGGGTGTCAGCACGGGTGGTGGACCGTCCGATGATGGAGAAGAAAGTACCACCGTTGTCGCCCCGATGACGGCAAGCAGGATCCCGAATATGTCACGCTATGTGTGCTTATTAAGGTCCTCATTCCTGGGTCGCATTGAATCTACTTTACCAGGCGGAAGCGTTCGTTTAGAAGTAAAGGTGCGAAGAAGCAATTTGCAACCAAAGCAAACTAGAGAAGTAATTGAGGGGCATGATCACCTTGGCAGGGTGACTCACCGTCCCAAGTGGCGCAACGAGCGAAGCGGGTGCAAACGCGTAAGAAATGAAGTTTCCAGTCTCGCCAATGTTCATCAGAACGAAACCGGACCACCTGTGTGAACGAGTCGGGTCAAATATTGAAAGGATGTCGAGTAACGAACCATAGTTTCGAGCGTAGATAGTCGCTCTCTTTGCCACCCTCGATCGTGTTAGAGGCTTTGCCTTTGCCTTGACGGCTCGTACGCGTGTTTCGTTGGGGAAAGGCGTCCTCAACGAATATAGCAGAGCTATCTGGAAGATGTCCACGAACATTCAACGAATCCGAAGAATGATCCCCAAGCATCAGCCGCAGAGGTGAAAAGCGCGAAACAAAGGAAGGTTTTCGCTGATGCCGTCTGGACCGCGCAGCATTGCTGCTCCTCCGGCTTCTAGCATCGTCTCTAGCGACAGGAACATCATATTGGGCCAAACCATAGGACGATGGAGGAGGTTGGCTGGGGGATCGGTGGGGAATGAGCGGCTGCGTCTCGAACTGGTTGCTCTCCTCCAAGGCCGGCTGGGCTGCGCCAAAACGAGCGACAGAGCCTGAATGGGTGATCCTTGAGCTCGTGTCGCGCCCTGACGGTCTGCTCTCCCTTTCCACGTCCCGTAGGCTGTTTTGGCGCTCGCGGTCGAGTCTTAGATGGGCAAGCTTTTGGATGTTAAGGGCCAAGGAGATGAGCAGATTACCAGCAAGGGCCACGCTAATTCCGATGACGGTCTGGAGGGTAAGGTGGGGTAGGATGATTCCGGGATCGTCCACCGGGCCCAAAGACATGGGGGATCTGGTATGAGGACCAACCGACCGAGGATTACGGTATGAGCTTGATATGAGTCGCCCGTTACGGAAGGTCTTTCTCACACATGCTCGTTCATACGGTGCAGTGAAGCACGAGGTACGATGTGTACGGTCATGCGCGCCCAACACACTGCACACTCGTTTCCCGCCTTTCCTGTTTACTCCTGTGCATTCATCGCCGATGACCAGGTCCTCGTCGGTGCCGGAGGCGGCGCTTCAAGGACAGGAATAAAGAACAAACTAGTATGTCCACTGCGTCCCGCGATCCGTCCATTCACCCACCCTCGACTAGAGACTATTCCGTGTGTCTGATGACAGGCAGCTGCACACTCTCAGCGAGCTGGAACTCGGCAAGGACGAGGACGCGCCAATGAGCATGGCAGCTCATCCCCAGGTAGCGCATACTCGACACCTCCTCGAATCTTCAGTAACGCATGGTTGCAGAGCAGGACTCTCGTGTGTGGTATAAATAGTAGCGCAGAAAGGGTGGAGAAAGGGGAGAATGAGAATTGTAGAAAGTTTTCAGTGAGCGCAGACGAACACAAGTATGTCTCCCAGTTCAGCTATCGTTCGCCGTTAACTTTGTCGCCAAGGTTCGCACAGCTTGCGACCTGCAGCACGCTCACCTCTGGCAGCTTAGATGATTATCAGGTTCGCCTTCCAACCACCACAGACAAATATCATATCCACCCCCCCTGTAGCGCGTGACTGTCCTCTCACCGAATGGCAAATATTTAGTTATTGCTGGCGCTCATGATGTAACACGCTCCTCATTCGTACTTTATAACCCATCTCAACCAAACCCTTTAGTTCTCTCTGCTCGACTACGACTCCCTTTTATCTGTGATCCCCTCAGTACATGTCAGCAAGGGAGAAATATATGATGCGACCCTCTCGGCATCGCACGTACGTCAATCCCCTTCCCGTCCGTGCTGCTTCCTTAGAAACTCTATCGTTCCAGCTTTTTCTCGCTACTAGTTCAGGGCTTTTGGTGTATGCTCTCCCTACTCATGCGGATGGCGACGAGGACAATAGTGTAGCAAAGGATGGCATCCCACCATCGACCTCGGATAATAAAGGGCTTGATGTGATTCAAACCATCGAACTTCCCTCGATATCCGGAGTTCCCTCTCGATCGAACATTACGTTTCGCGCTGCACGGTGAGTCTACACGTGCAACCCACTCTATTCTAGTCACCGTCTGTATAGGTTGCATCCCACTCGCCAGGACACGTTGTACTCCGTGGTCAATGTGACCCTGCCTCGTGCTAAGCACGAGAAGCTTGCCAAGAAGCGAGCATACGTTCTAAAGTGGAAGATTACACAAAAAGACGGTTCCTTCGACACCTGCGTTGAAACAATCCGGAAAGTCTGTGATGGTAACCTGACGTGCTTTGATGTGAGGTGGGTTTGCTTCTTTGACACATGTAGACCGGCAGGCCAAGTGAAGTTTCACAGCTCGGACGGCAGGCTACTAGCGTTCGGTGCATCCAACTATAGTCTCGGTGTCTTGGACTCGAATACTTTGACAGTGAGCTAGACTGTATAGATTGTCTGCACTACGATATTGACAAGCCGAAACTGTTAGCCATTGTTGTCCATCTTGAAAGCACACGAGTTCCCAGTCACTACCCTTCGATTCAGTCCTACCTCAAAGCTGCTCGTGTCAGGTGGCGTTGACAGCTCCATACGCGTGGTCAGCATTCCTCAAGTCCTCGGGGGACAATGTTAGTTCTTCCTCTTCCTCTTCCTCCTCGTGTTAACCTCGTGTTGCTTACCAGCATGGAGCACCATCATCCTCCTCGTCATTGCTGTAGTAATCATCATTCTCGCTGTCCTGATGCGGCCGCAATGAACGTGGCCCCTAGAAGTTACCTGTGAAGCTTAGTTTGGGGTTCATCTCGCCACTCCTTGTATTTATGATACATATTAGATCGTCCTAGACGACACTTAGGGCTGGTCGATACATTTCGGTCGACTTTGATCAATCGTAGTCCTCCTCCTCCACCAGTTTTCGCTTAACGCCGCTGGAAGGTGTGCTGGTCGTCTGTACCTCCTCCATCGCTTCGTCTGCATTGCTTTCTTCATCTTCGTCATCTCCACCCCCTCCAAACAAATCCACTTCTTCTCCATTCTCGCTACCCTCTTCCGGTGCTTCACCTGCTATGATTGGCGCAGGCGTCCCCCCCATTTCGACATCGGTGGGGGTTATCGGCGCGTTCGTGACCGGAATTGCAGCGGGCTCCATGTCCGCATCGTCTTCTTCATCCTCTTGTGCCGCTGGCACCTCTTCTTCCTCGTCCTCCTCTATCTCTTCTACTTCCTCGTCGTACAGTCTGACGGTCGGCGGAGGCTTGTTCGGCACGAGGTCAAAGTCGACAGACGTCAACGTTTCCAAGGACGATGGTAGCCGGACCCCAAAGACTTCCGGGACCGCAGGAAGGGGCGTCGCGTTCGTTTGCGATGCGAGGGACATTAGATACTAGAACCCCGTGCATGGGGGACGTGAGCGGGATCATGAGCTGGGGGCGTGACGCACCTCCTTGGGCACGCGGCCTCCAAACTCCCATCCAACGCGCGCCTGCACCGCCAGGACGATGTCGTCCATTTCGATTTTGGACCCGCCAGAGCGTCCGGCGTGTTCGGCGTACACTTGTGCATCCGACAACACTTGGGTCGTGTAGCGATGCGCAAACTCGAGGAGCTGATGGAGAACACCCGGTTGGGCATCCTGAACGGTGGGGGTTG